>JAYMTH010000816.1:0-17750 GCA_036897465.1 Pelargonium australe | reverse complement strand
TTAAACATTCATAAATTAGGGGTAAAATGGTCTTTCTGTATGTAAACTAATGGTCAAATGGATGGAAAACTACTATAACAAAGATGTTGTGAGTTATGTGCAAAAGTTGGCTTGCCTGGTGGATTCTCTGCAATTAGTCAATTGTTCATATGTACCTATGCAATTTGCCCTGGATTCAAATTTGATTTTGGTTTGTTTGAGAGAAATAGAAAAAGGAAATAGAGTTTTCAAACAAAGAAGAAGGCCAAGCAGGCTTCAACAACATAAGCTCAATTAAGTGCGAAGCTCCGGAAGCACTCTCGCTGAGGAACCGTACTCTTCAGAGACCAGAATTCGATCTCCATGGTAAGTCCCAGAACCATCCCTCACCAACTCATCATTCTCTCTCGAATTTATTCCAATTCTTCAACATAATTATTTTTGCAGGATTACCTAAAATCAGTGGTTCCTTCGCAACTGGTAGCGGAGAGAGGCTCGAACCTGGTTGTGATAAACCCAGGTTCCGCTAACATCAGAATTGGCCTTGCCCAACCCGACTCTCCTTTCAACATTCCTCACTGCATAGCTCGCCACACTAACCAACTTCCCAAACGAAATGTTCAAGACCAGGTTTTTATTTTTCTTCCTTTACATTCTAATTTCGGTTTCCTGATTGATCATGCTTCCAGTTCTCACTAATTCCTTTTTTTATTTCTATCTTTATTGCAGTTGCTTAATTCTCAGGTTACTACTGCTCAGTATATGGAACGCGAGAAGGCATATGACATTGTAAGACACTGCACTTTTAAAGGTTTATTTTTATAAATTTTGCAGCCTTATTATGCTAATCCAATGTTATTGTTAATTTGTGCTTGTGGATGTTCACTAGATTGCATCGTTGCTGAAGATTCCATTCCTTGATGAAGAGGTTCCTAACAATTCTTACCCACGCAAGGTATGCTCAGGTTTAGGTTATTTGATTTTGCATTTCACTGCTCTTGAATATAGTCAAAATGTATCTTGTTTGAGTTCAGTTTGTCTTCATTCTCTTAGTTAGTTGTGCTTGTCTATTTGATAATTATTATTATTATTTTTTTTTTTTGAAGCTTGTCTATTTGATTGTTAAATTGGTTGAGACAAAGAAAAACACTTGGCTGAATATACTTCAGGTTTGGTGTTAGACTAAACAGAAATCAAAGACATGCTACATAACCAGACAAACAAGTAATTTGGGTGTAATTAATCCATTTACGTAACCAGACAAACAAGTTCAGTTTGGTATGACTATTGGGGCCAAGTAGATGTCAGGTCTTTATCAGTCAGTTAAGAACTACAAGTAATTTGGGCTAATAAATCCATTTACAGTCTGGGATGGATTCACCATCTCGTTAAAAAATGACCGGACCGTGTAAGCTGAGGTTTGAACCAAAAGGCTTGCACAGTTCCTACAACCATGTCTAGGAGACTTGCATGCTACTATAATACGACACCCCTCTTAAGTTTATACATGTCTTCTCTTATTTTGCATCTCATGCTGTATATATGTTTGCTTCTGCTTCTTTGAAAATGCAGGTTATCGATTTGTGGTATTCAAGAATGAAATCATGTTGCATTTATCTTCTAAAAAAACAAAAAAACAAATGTTGCATATATGTTTTATATGCTCTTTGTTATTTTTTATAACTTAGAAATCTAAATGCTTGTTGTTAAGTTTTATTACACTCCCTCTCACGTGGATGGCTGCTTTACGCATGAACTAAAAATCACATGAAGGCAACGCAAACAGCCTGCATATCCCCACAAACGAAACAGTTTTGAAATCATGTTGAACTTTACTCCAACGGTCCAACATAAAAGCTTAAGTTGTCAAATGGAGGGCTCAAATAGCATATCAAGAAGTATGAAATTCCACAAACTTTCAAATTTAGATATTTCAACACTTTTCAAACTGACATTAATATGGTTGAAAAATCATGATGTATAACACACATTTGATACTTGAAACTCTGTTTCCAAATTTTATGTACCATGATAAAGAAACTTTGATTCTAAAATCAATGAATTTTGAATGTTCTCGAAGATTTGGTAATTGGAAACTCAACTCTTTTTTACAATGTTTATTCTTATCTTAACCATTTAATGACAAATTTTAGCATGGGTACACTACTTGATAAGCTCATTTCCATCTCATAAGGCATTTGACGTACTTGTAAGCCAGAACTCTCGTGGTTTCTTTCTATGTCGTTATTTTTTTTGCACTAAATTTTCTTCCAATTTTCCACATCCCTGCTACCGGCTTTCCTTTCAAACAATGCTTTCAGCTTTGTCTATATGATAAAAAATGGGCAGTGATAAAAGGAGGATGCCGTTCTAGACCCATTATGCATACCACATGTCATCCGGTTTGCCTCTTTCATTACCATCTCACCTTCCCTCAATTCTGCTCTCTACTAAATGCCCCTTCTCTTATTTCTCTCTTCTTAGGTCTTTGCCCTTCTTTCACGCCTTTTTTGATTGCAATTGAAATGTAAAAAACTATTTTTCCTGGAGCTTAAATACGGCAAAAGATTTTAAAAACTCTTTAGCAAAAAATAAATTAACAATAGACAAAATAACTACTCTATATTGTATATGGTTCTGTTTGCAGATTGAGAGGATGGTGCATGCTACCTGCTTGTACTTGTAGTTAAGTGATTTGATTAATAATGTTTACTTAAGTTTTACCTGCTAGAAGATGACTTGCTATCATCACCATTTTAGACAGTGTTTATCAATGAGTTTCTATTTCAAAATATTATCTCTTGTTCATTCTGATCCCCAACTCTTCCTGGACATTTTAAAAAAAATCTGTCAAAAAGGATCTTAAAGGGTTCAAAACAGTCATAGTTGTATTTGTTATGTAATAAAAATTCATTTGCAAACAGAGAAAGAGAAGGCCTGTCCTTCTATTTAATTGCCTGGCGCAGAAAATCATTATAAGTTTTAAACTATCATGTAGATGGGACGTGTTGATGGATATAATCCACAGAGTAATAGGAAGGAGACAGCCTTCACTTGGACAAACGTCTATGACGACCCTAATTTATCTCCGGCTATAGGTAACGAAACCCCCCTTCTTTATTTCCTTGCTCCATATGTTATTCCACTTTCTTTCTCTTTTTATCTGATATCTGCTATGTTTTCTAGCATACTTTTCATAGTACTACTTTATTTAATGTTTCAAAGTCACTCTTGTTTAATTTTATCTATTAATTGCAAATATCCTTTATCGACCTCACATCATCATTTTGCTGAATAGCTGGCGAGTATGCTGTTCTGGTTAATTTGGAAGTTGGTGCCTATTCGTGCTTTCATACTTATTGTAGTTGTTCAATTATTTACTAGTTTACTTTAGGCATGATAAATCAGTGTACAATGTGAGATTTGAATTTAATAATCTATGCTTGACTAGTTTTAATTGCCACTGAAGTTTATTTGATTATGATGAACTGGATGGTGCTAAATGACCATGTGTATAGCAAGGTCTTTTGGATTTATTGAATGATTGAAATTAAGAAATTATAGTACTTTGTTTTACATATGTACATTATAGAATTACACATTATTTGTATTCGTAGTATACTAAAGGCATGCAACTTGTGCTTGTGTATTCTTATTACTATATTTTCTGTGTATACCAAAAAATATGTTGTTGCACTGTTGATGTGTACAATTTGTGTGTTTGGAACAGTGGTGTGGTTATCATACAAATCCTTTGAGATTGATCGTGGTTGATGGTTGAAATGTCATTTCAGTTTATATTTATTTCTCTTATCAGTTCTTATGCTGTCATCATAATTTGGATTTCCTTGAATTTGAATTGGTTATGCAGAAAGCTCAAAAGATACAAGTGTGACTAATGAGTCCTGTAACCAGCAAGAAACTATTGATGCTACAGAGTCTAATTCTAATGAACGCAAGTTCAAAAAATTCATCTGTGGCGAGGATGCACTAAAAATAGCCCCAACAGAGCCATACTGCTTACACCGCCCCATTCGCAGAGGTCATCTAAATGTTTCACAATATTATCCTCTGCAGCAGGTACTGTCTCGATAACTAGTGGCTTCAACATGCACGAGGGAATAATTGCCTAATTAAAGCCATGTGTTCTTTTTACATGGTGGAAGGAGTTGTTTTCTGTCTGTTGCTATATAGTGCATCTATGTTATCGGCTAGTTAGCTTTCTTGAAATAGAATGGTTGAATTCTTATTTAGGTTCCCTTCATTACATAGAAATGGTATATTCTAAAAATTGATTTTTGCATTCTGTTCTTTTGTTGGGAATACACTTAAAGGTCTGTTTTTATGGGTTACCTTTTAGATTCTCTGGCACCCAGTTATGATTCTGTCTATTTTACAGGTAATCGAGGACCTGCATGCTATATGGGACTGGATACTGCTAGAGAAATTGCATATCCCTCACACTGAAAGATACAAGTATTCTGCCATTCTTGTTGTGCCAGAAACATTTGATAATCGTGGTATTTATTTGCAATTTTTTGCTTTTCTGATCTTGGTGTTTGAGATGTGTAGAAATCTGTTTCTCATTTTCAACTTTGCCACCTTGCTAATTAGTAATTTTATAGAATATTCTGTGCCTACTTGCATATGTATGTCCTATGTTGCACTGACTCATGACATGATTTGTGATTTAAAAAAAAAAATACGACACCACATGTTAAGACACATTAGATTTTTATTTGAAATGATATTATTTTAAAAATTCATATATTAAATCGTATTGAAATTAAACTTCATATTTAAACTAAAACTAACATCTAATAAGTAAACAAGTCCATTTTAGACAAGCAAGTAAACTCATTAAGCTAAGTTCAAATCAAATATGCAAACCAGCTCATTACAATACATATTCATAAGTTTAAACTAAACAAACACAAATAATGTCCCACAAATAAATAGTAAAAACTAAGTTATTACAACCTATGGAAATTGGAAAAATAACTTGGGCTTCATTTTTTTTTCTTTTTTGAAATTGTGAAATCATAGAATATGTGTTGTCTATTCACAGAGGGCAATGCCCAGTTTAATAATACATAGGATAGAGTTCTAATCCTAGAAGTATATATGATAAAACTAATTTAAACTAGCACTATCTCCTAAGTTACAGGATTCTAACAGAAATAAATTCAAAGTTAATTTTTTTGTTTGTTAAAAGAATAGGACATTGTGTCAGTGTTGTGTCGGAAAAGTGCCGTATCGTGTCAGATTTATTTATTATAATTATTTTTAATTTTTATTTACTGTTTCGCTTGTCGGACATGTGTCAATCACGTCTCGTGTCCAATTCGTGGGTCGGACACCACTCTGTTGGAGGAGAGCGTCGGTGCTTCAGAGTGCATCTCTAAATATCCATCCACTCATGCATCTATTGATGGTCAGATAATGTATGTATGCATTTGTATATCTATGCAGTGCATATGCATGATATGTACTTGGGTAAATAATCATTTTGTTTCTTTTCATAAGTGAATAAAATTAGAGTATGGAGTCTTTAATAGTTTTGCTGAAGCAATCACGTACTTGACCCCAACAAGGTTTGGGCCAAGGCTCAGTTGATTTTTCTAATCTCCCTATGCCTCTACGGTTATAATGTTATTTGCACAGTCTAATCCCCATGAACTTGTAGAAAAATGAAAAACAATCTTAATTTTCTCTATCATCTATTTTTTTGGGCAGAAATTAAGGAAATGTTGTCTATAGTGCTGCGAGACTTGTGCTTTACCACTGCAGTTGTACATCAGGTGATAATTTGAATTTTTATAATTGCCTTAGATTTTGACCTCTTTCGTAGCTAGCTTGTATCTTCTAACCTTGTCATATCACACAATTGTCACGTTTCTTGTGGTTATGTAATTTTGTTTCATGGATCTTATTTCTTTGGGGAGGTGCTTACCTAGGAAATCTTCATTAGCTATCTCACACGGACAAAGATTGTACATAGAACTGGCATTATATTGACACATGTAATAGTATAATTTTTCAAGTCAAATAAATTATAATTTGTTTCCCATTATTTTCTCTTAGTTTTTGCTTTTGTTTCTTAAACAGATTTGTCTCAAGACACGCATTTGTTATGCCAATTAATGTGTGATTGTTTGTATTTAGGTTCGCCTATAATTTGCATGCTAAAGATAAATTTTCTCTGCAATTTTAATGCATGTAAGGTTGTAATTCTACAGTGTGGCGTTGCACTGATAACGATTCTTCTATTTTATATCCATGTTATTGTTGGTATCTTTTTACTTAGACTTTGTATATTCATGATCATGATAGAGTTTAGCTAGTGCTTGTCTGAATCATCCCCCTTGCATATGATATAATCATTGTACTCTAACTGATTGATTCAGGAAGGTCTCGCTGCAGCTTTTGGGAATGGTTTATCAACTGCATGTATTGTAAATATTGGTGCTCATGTGACATCTGTCATATGCATCGAGGTAACTGTACTATCTGTAACTTAATTTTTAGCTGTACATAACATCCCTGCCATATCGTAGCGCAGTTAAGGATGTGATGCACAATACTTGACCTTGTGCTTCGGCATTTGAAGCAAGATTTAGTACATTTCTTCCAATTATCAAAAGAATTTCAGCTGCGATTGGATTAATTTTTTCAAGGAATCATTCTCATTCTCATTCCAATTCCCATTCCCATTTTCATTCTCTTGTCATGTTGTTTGAAAAATTAAACTCACAATAACGTTCATCCCAAAAAGATATATGAAATATATAATTTTTATCTTAATTGAACATTCGAGCACAAAGTTACGAATTTTTAAAGTTTAAATCACAATATAAAAACTGAAGGAATGAGAATGAGAATCTCATTCCATCCATTTTAGGTGGTAATCAAATTGCACATGAGCCAAGAAATGAGAATGAGAACTAGAATCGGAATGGTTGTGTTCTAATCCAAACACTATCAATGGGAATCCCATTCTTCATTCTCAATCCCCTCGATGAAAAACCCCAGCCACTGCTAGGGCTGTTCATTGTGTCTGACCCGGACCAGACTGGTGACAAAAGGGTGACTTGGAGACCGACCCGGTTGATCCGATTTAAAAATATAAAAAATGTTTTTTTTTTAGGAAAAATTAAAATAAAATATAAATACAAAATTGATGTCTATTGTGGAGAAATTAGTGAGTAATTTTGAAACATATTGTTCTAAAAGTAGTAAAAAAATATTTAAAATTATATATGTTGACGACCAACAACCGTTGGGGAAGTTGTGTAAGGCACTTGGTCCCCTCGATGTCTCAAGTTTGAGCCTTCCTTTTGGTGTTGGTATTGCTGAAAAAAGAAAAGTAATTAATGAATATGAGCCAAACTTATTTTGGCTTAAGTTAAGTCAAACTAATGAGGAGGTGACATCTAATTAAAATGATCACTCATACCTGCCCAATGAATTTGTGAAAGTGGAGCGATCCGCCCGGATTCAAAACTTTGAGGTGTCATTATGTTAGTGGTGGCTTAGCCTAATCCAATTAAATCTTGGCTTAGACTCCCCTTACTCTAAAAAAAATCTATTTAATTAAATAAAAAATTTGGAACCGGGTCAGACCCAAACCGGTGGATCATTAGAAAGGACCGGACCAAATCTAACTGGTCCATTCCGAGTTGGTCTAGGTCACCAGGTCGGTCCAGTTTTAGACAGCTCTAGCCACTGTTTTATATTTTTCCATTTCCACATGTGCATAAACTCAATTCTTTTAAATTTGGGTTGTTGCTTTCAGTGTCATGGTTGACATTTTAAGAACTTCATGGATAAAATATACATACAAGCCAAAGTAGTTCTTACATCATTATTTGATGCCAAACTATTTAGGAAATAGCACTTTAACAACTATGATATTCATCTTCTCGTTTTGTTTGGTGTGCAGGATGGAATGGCTCTACCTACTACAGAGAAAACTTTACCTTTTGGTGGAGAGGTGTGAATTCCTGCATTATTTTCAAATATTTATGGAATTTCTAAGTTTCTAGTATATGAGGAAATGACTCCTCGTTGATCTTTGAATGCTTTTGCACCATTGATAACTGTAGATTGTGTATTATTAGCTTCTAGGTTGAAACTTGTGAACATGCTTACTTACATTTATACTATCCTATCCCACTTGGATATGTTGCAAAGGTTGACAAGGTGCCTTTCCTTCCACTATGGTTGGATATTTTGACTTAGTTCTTAATTTGTGAGTATGGCACATTACATTTTGTTCTCAATGAAGCATCATCGTTATCATTCAGTTTAGATTTGTGAATCTGTTCTTTATAGTTTATGCACTTCACAGTTCACACAATGAGAAAAAACATGGCAAAGTGAATTCTGTGGTTGCATGAATCTGACGTTTATTCATTGAACAAAAAAAAGTATTCTAGAGCTCCAATGATTGTAAGGGTTTGTTGCTACTGAGACTCGTTGGGATAATTACAATGAGAATGGTCGGGTTGACGTGCCAAGATTAGTTATTGTTATGGGCCGAGGATAGAGGGATTGCTGAGAATCATTATAACAGCTTCCTTTTTTTAGCATTAGTTCATTATTCGTTGTACTAATATGCAGTATCATTGTGGTTCACAAAGAGGGCATGATGATAATTTCGATTATTGAATGGAAACTGTATGGTATTTGTTTACCAGCTATACGTATGTTACTGGATACACATAACTTGTCCTGACTCTGGTTGTGCTTAATGTGGCTATAAAAAGTGGTTGAATTGCTGCTAAATGTCCTAAATGTCATTTAGTTTGTCTCAAGGGTTGCAATTTCACAATTATAATTGTAGCAGCAACCCATTCGATGTAACATACTGGAATTTCTCTACTCGAAATGAGAGTAAGGGTATGAAGATCCAGTAGAGTTGCAAAATGTTCTTTGGCAGATTTGGGTCAATAGTAGGAGTTTGCACCTTTATGGGATTGTCAGTAAGATGATTAATAAGGTGGTACTGATGATGCATTAGTTAAGATGAGGGCAGTGATAAAATTTATGATTGAAGGGTTTGGTCATGAGTATAGATGTGTGGATCTCTCTTTGAATAAGGGAAAGACAATTGTCAATGTTGTGCCATTACCAATTGTTAGCTGTTGTAGCTTTGACAAACTAGAGCCAAATAGTTGGATAAGATTTCCTCTTTTTTATTTTTTTGGTTTCTCATGCAACATCTATTGTCTAGCACCTTGACATGATGATATTATGCCATTACCATTTGTTAACAGTAATAATTCTGAACCAAATAGTTGAATAAAAGTTTCCTCTTTTTTATATTGTGGTTTCTCTTGCAGCATATATTGTTAATCACCTTTTTTTAAGGATGGTAGTTACCTTAACTTTTATTTTATCTTATTTTGAAAGATGGTAGTCACCTTAACTTAGTTGTGTATATATTTCTGTATTTCAGCTTATTTGCCATATATCTATCTGTCGATATCATTTGCTGGTTAATTTTGTTTCCACTAGATGAATCATGTGTTTGCTCCTTCAGGATATATCAAGATGCCTTCTCTGGACTCAAAGGCATCATCAAACATGGCCACAAATACGTACTGATGTTTTGACAAAGCCAATAGATTTGTTGATGGTAAATGGGCTGAAAGAGTCGTATTGCCAAATTAAAGTGAGTTCACTTAGTATATACTGGTTATCTTTATCCTCTGTTTCTGAACTGATATATTTTTTTCATTTTCTTTTCTTGTGCCTTTCTTTAGCTTGATTATATTGTTATGCTTTGACTGTTATTTTTTGTCCTCAGTTTCTGAACATGTATCCCTTTTTTCCTTGTCTTGTGCCTTTCTTGAGCTTGATTATATTGTTATTTTTCTACTACTTTTTCCTGTCCAATGAACATCCCATAGAATTACTGGAGTCTGTAGGTTAGTACTGCCCATTTTATTTTTTAATGTTACCAGATCTTAAAGCAAATTAAATAAGCTTGTCATTTGAAAATAAAAGTCAAGTGAGGCAGCATAGAAAGTTCTAATGTCAACAAGGTGAGTGTCTTTTCTTCAAAATGTTACTGGGATTTATCTCATTAGTTTTGAAAATGCATCTGAGCATTACTTATTTTAGTAATGTAAATGACCATGTGTGTGTGTGTGTGTGTGTCTTTCCTCTTATATATTGGTCATGGCTTTGGTTTCAGTGTTTTGCAGGCATGCTAAGTTGTTTGCCTGGTTGAGTGTGCTAATGGTATATTTGATTTATGCTATCATTCAATTTTGCTTTTGGGTTTCACTGATACAGTTAGGTCATTGCCTTTCTTCAACCAAGTTATTGTTACAATTTGTGAGAACTGAAAATTGAGAATGAATTTCTCTTTACTTCAACGTCTAACTGATTTTCTGGTAGTTGGTTCTTGATGTACTCTAATCTCATATACTAGCTATTTCCTTTCCCTTTAATCTGTTATCCCACATACAGGAGGGGGAGATTGATTCTGTCACAGTAGTTTATTCTTATGAGGATGACATGCCAGCTGGATCTCACAGGACAAAGCTAACTGCTCTTAATGTACTGCTCTAATCACAATTCATACACATTTACTATTTTCTTGAAGGCCATATAGCTTGGTAGGTTGTGCTAATGTTATATTAAATAGGTTCCTCCTATGGGATTGTTTTATCCAATGCTTTTGGTTCCAGATGTGTATCCTCCACCACCACGGTCTTGGTTAGTACTTTTCATCAAGTTTTATTTAATTGTATAATGCAATTACTTGTGCTAAATCATGTCATATGATGCACTTTAATGGCTTGTTTAACCAGGTTTCATGATTATGATGATATGCTGGAAGATACATGGCACATGGAATTTCATAGACGACCTGACATGTCAGATGGTATGTATCCCAATGTGAATGTTGGACTACCAATGTGGGAACCTTACCCAATGTTTCAGTCTAAACCCAAGAAAGAGGAGAAGGTTGGCCTTGCAGAAGCTATCACTAGTAGTATTCTTTCAACAGGTTGGCTAAAACAAATACTCTCTTGCATTGTAATCAGGAAGTGTGGTTTGGTGCTGATTAAACTGTTGCGTGTCATATTGACAGGGCGCATAGATCTCCAGAGAAAACTGTTTTGTAGCATACAGTTGGTGAGTGTTGGCAGCAACTATTAGTTGTTTTTGATTTCTCTTGTGAATCTATTATGTAGACTAGAAGAAATGATAGTTTTGTGCTTTAGATTGGTGGAGTTGGTTTGACAAGTGGTCTGATTCCTGCAGTGGAGGAGAGGTTTGTTCTACTCATCTTTTTTTTTTTTTTTTTTTTGAACTCATCTTTAATATTGAAGAATGTAAATGTTTTAGTAGTTTTGCTCATCTTTATCTATGATAATCCATATTAACAATGTGCATTCAATTTGTGTGCCTTCCGTAATAGACAAAAACATTATAGCATGTATGCTCCTGTAAACTTCATGTTGAGCTTGTAAACTAAACTAGAGAAACATTGGTTTCTTATCTCCCAAAACCAATCACTTAGACTGCTGGCTGCTGCATGTATATATGGAATTACATAAAGTTAGGATTGATTTTGTCCATTGTAACAATTGAATTTCCTCAAACCCAAAAGCTTAAGCAAATAGAAAGAGGATCCAACTAGTATATTATGAGATCACATTTTTCATATTTAATCGGTGACGGATACATCAACAGTAACCAAGTTATAGGTCTTCATTTATGCTTGATTCATTTTGAAGTTCCATATCTCACGAAGACCTTGCAGTAAATTTACATGGGATTGAGCTATCTGGAGATTTGCATCTGAAAATACTTGTGCATTATTCTTGCAAGAGAAATCATTCATAAAATTGTCCATTTTACGTGCTCATTATTTGATACAGTAGATTGTTGGGCCTGTAGAATAATTATATAACTGCTAGATTTGTATTCATCTAAAGTTCTAATTATATTTTCTTATATCATTCTTAGTGTATGAGCTTTGATTTGTTCACTAGGTTATAAGGTCATTAGAAAGGGAAATAGAAAAGTGAGGTACGGTGGATTTGGGGTGGGGGGGAGAGGTGATTCAACCAAGGGCCGAGAAGTTTTACATTAAAAGCTATCTTAAAGCAATATACAATTCTCACTGTTGATATTTTTTCTTCCTTGTTGCAGAGTTTTGCATGCAATTCCTTCCAATGAAGCAATTGATACTGTAGAGGTTAGTTTACAATCTTCTTTTTCTCAGATATGGTATGACATCAAAATTAAATAAATAGCTGTCATATGTCCAGATGATGGTTACTGATCGTTATGAGTATCCCTAATGACATTTTCCCAATGCAAATACACAAATTATATCAGTTATTTATTGTAGAAAGGGACTAAGGTGAAACAATTGTAACTCCCTTTAATTATACTTTTTCAAAATTAAGAGGAAAAAACGTTTCTTATACTTTGGAATGGATGGATTTTTTATTACTCTACCAAGAATTTGGTTGACGAGCATTTCAGTTTTTACACACTATGCATTATGTTAAAATGCACATAGTATGAATGACAGAAATTTGATTTTCTGAACTTAATGAGTCTCTGAAATCATACCTTTAGGAATAGAGACATTGGTATATGCGCCTTCAAGTCACTTTTAGTCTAAGGAAGTTTACATAGCTCTTCTCTATTTTACTTAACTTTGAAAATAATTTGGGAGCCTTTTTCCTGTATGATTGTTTGGTATCTCCTTCTGTGATTTCTGGATTTAGCATAACTTGTTACTTGTTTCTAACAAAGCAAGACCGGCGAAACATTAAAATTGCCACCAAAAGGTAAATAGTATGAATTGATTTGAAGATAGAGCTAGAGATTTTAAAGATAGAGTAACTGGTAAGGAATTCTGTAGCCTATATATAGGTGTTGGTGGTCCAAGGCCTGAGACATGGACTTTGTTTTGTTCTATTGGGAGAATATGGGATGGAAGTCATTAGAGAACGCGATAACTAATTAAACAATTGAACAAATGTTCATCACTGTGGGACCAAATTACATGGCAAAGTTTTCAGTGTGAAGTGTAGTTGTGTACTTCATGGCTTTTTAGGAGTCAACTTGTCCCGTTTATATTGTCTCTTGCTTGTTTCTTGTCATTAGTGGATGCCAAGATTGATTCCTTATAAATTATGTGTTCCTAACAGGTTTTGCAATCAAGGACAAATCCAAACTACGTATGTTGGAAAGGAGGAGCGGTGAGTAATCTCTTGTTACTTTTGTGTTGTATTGGTTTTTTATACACATGCGTACAACATACTCTTTGTTTGATTTCATAACTGATACTTCCATGTCCTTGAACAAAGAATAGAAGAAATATAGTATTAGGGGGTTAGAATCAACTTCTGCTAAAATTGACTGAAACGGTAACGACATTTTCTGTTTTTGTAGGTCATATGAGGCAGTTTTGCTTCATTGATATGAATGTTCTCATTTTGCTCAGTCATATTATATTGTTCTCATAAACAAATTGGTAATTGATTATTCATTTGTAGTTGAAGAGTAATGTTTGCATTCATGAAAACTCATTACCACGTACTTTATCATATTCTCTAGTCAATTCGTAGCATTTGAATGACTTTTGTTCAAGACTAGTGAAGACATTAAATAGTCAAGAAATGCAAACTAAAATGACTAGCTGCTAAGGGTTTCTTGTTCTGTTACAAAGATTGGGAAAATTGATCATTAATTTTTGTATGTGTGCCTGTTTAGATATGGGGCACGAAAGTAATATCTCATTTATAAATAACTAGTTATGACATTTATGCCTATTTCCAAGTAGCACGTAGTATTTTTTTTTTTGTTGTTGGAAATAAGTATCTTAAGACTTCTGTTTGCATGCATGAAAACAATCTAGTCATGTTCCTACAGTTATAATGAAGGCGTGCACTCTATTTATTATGTCTCCTGTAAAGGTTAAGGCCTAAAAAAGATGTATGAATAAACTGAGGATGAAAAGATACGAATCTGAAAGAAAGAGATTGTGTAGTATTCGGTGTTAGGTTGCACAGTTTGGTACAATTAATCATTAAATGTCTAAGGTTGCACACTAGTCAGATTTATTGTATCTCATATTTGTTACAGATTCTTGGTATCCTTGATTTTGGTCGGGATGCTTGGATACATCGGGAGGATTGGATTCACAATGGAATTCACGTTGGAAGTGGCAGAAAGTACAAGGATTCGTATTATCTTCAGGCACAAGCAATGTGTTACATTAATTCCTAAAAGGTGATTAGTTTGCTAATAGTAGTTAAATATATAACTATTTACAATACGTAATCATAGCCTCTAGAATATGTTTCTGAGATGGAAAGTAAGCTAGTATTTAGGACATGAATGCACATAAAAGAAAGGTGCACTCTGTTTTGTTTGCATTTATCTGACTCGTAAAAGTGTTTAGCAGCCGTTAATAAATGTTCTAAGTGATATATAATTCCCATTACATGTTGAGATTAATTCGATCTTGGCCTATTACAAACTGGTTTTCCTTATTTTATTTTCAGTGTAAATAGGCTTGGATGCTGCAGTGAGGAATGGCTTCAGTGTATTTCATCATGTTTGTACGGTCCGACTGCAAGTGTCCATTCCCGAATTGTCGACCCTAACTGACAGTGACATGTGTAAAGCCGATAACTAGTTGACCTATTTATGCGTGAATGTATGAACAATTTTGCACATCAACTGAAGCTTTGTGGACACTGTTTTGATTATGGAACATACAAGAATTGTTTCATTTACTTAAACTTCTATTTATGTCTGAATTTGCTTCAGCTGGGTGCTCCTATTTATAGTGTGTGTGTGGGTAACATGAAATAAGGTTGTTACAGAGTCCCACATCGGGGAAAGAAGAAAGAGAAGCGGAATGAAGTGGTTATAAAAAGAGGAGGCGATGGAGAGTTGAAACTTAAAAGGGTCGGTTGGCTAAATATGCCACTCTCACCATAGATTGGTGAGTGCTGTATGGATATCTAGACATATGGCAGACATAATTTGTGGAATCCAAATAGGGTTGGCTCGCTTGGCCGACCCTCCATTATTATTTTCTCAATTTTATAATTTAATTCATTTTTCCTGAGATGAAAATAAATTCAGACTAATTAATCTAAGAAACTGTAGGAGAGAAATAAATTCATCCTTGATTTTTTTTTTTTTTTCGGTTTATGTCATGGGTTCCCTGAGTGGTCTTGTACGTTTGACATTTTTAAGCTGTTTTACCACACTTAAATTAATTCATATTTGATGTTTTCTCAGTGTTAAAGTCTTCACCTCTCCTCATGAGTGTGTTGAACGGGAATTGAATGCAAGTGCTCTTCCCACTCAATACTTTTATTTTTTTTCTTTTGTAAACAGTTTCAAGTAGTTATTGTTGTCGGTAGTAAAAAAAAATGATTTTTACTTATCAATATCAAAATATAGGTCACACTTTGTTTTGTATTTTTTTATTTATGGACAAGTTAGTGTTGTAATTTCATTATTTATTCTCATATGTTGTAACAAATTTAAAATATATAATCTAATTTATTTTATGGACGTTATCGGCAATTCATGCTCTCTTATAAGATACATAAAAAAAAGCTTTCTTATTCTTATAAGATACATAAAATAAAAAATAAACTTTCTTATAAGAAAACTTATTTTGGAGTAAAAACACTATTGACACATAACGTTTATTTTGGAACATATTGAGTACAATAGTTTTTTTTTTTTTTTCTTTTTGATAACTACCATAATTATATAGATAAAACATTAAGTATACATTGTCCAAATTTTGGAAATACCAAACCGACCTAGACTAGCTAAGCTATGAGCCCCAGACACAATCCGTCTGTTTGCCCATTTACAAAACACACTACTAATCGATAACAAAATGTTTCGAAGATCTTCTCCAACTGCCCAAGCATCCCTATCTTCAAAACGCAACTGATAAATATCCCTGCAAATAGATAGTGAGTCACTCAAGATGCTACAACTGAATAAATTACTATAGAAAATAAATTTTAAAGCTGAGAAGATTGCAAGAAGTTCTGCATGGTAGGGGTTTGCAGCCACAACCGGAGCGCAAAGCTTTGCCAACAAGCATCCCTCCATATTGTAGAGCTCCCACCCAATACCACTTTTATCTTTTGAATAAGGCTCATCACAACAAATGACGAAAGAAGGATTTAAAGGAACAAGATCCTTGAAAGAGTCCACTCGATGCAATTGGCCTTGGGTTCTAGATTGACTCTCATTATCCAATCTGATTTTGATGACCTTCTTGATCTGAGAGCTTAGGATTTTTTAGGCTTCAAAGGTCTGATTCCAACCCACCCTGGCGTTTTCTATTATGACTTTGTTCATATATAGCCTTCCAAATCTCAAAAGCACACGCAATGAAAGAAACCAAAGAGTTCCAGGATTCTGGAAACTGCAGCTGATTCTCTGGGAAGCAAACGCTGAATATATCACAAAAACTCCTGATATTTGAGCTTTTTAATGACAAAGAGGAAGCAAACCAGAATTTTTCAGACTCTCTACAGTTGAAAAGCATATGCTCGACAGTTTCTGGATCTTTGCAGCATAGTCTACATTAATTTGAATCCCAGAGTACTCTTCTGAAGAGCTTAGTACCAACTGGAAGGGCTCCTGAAAGACATTTCCAAGCAAAGATTTTGAGTTTTTCTGGGAAGGGGGCATGCCAGATTTTTCCAAGTCTTGTCTAAAGCTCCCTAATTACCAAAAATCTGCGCAGAAGGATTCTGACGAGAACGATTCATAAGACTGAAATAATATCCCGATTTGACAGTGAAAGAACCAAATATCGATCCCATCCAAAGAAGCTTGTCCTCGCTAGAGCTCCATTGCAGAATAGGACACAAGAGGATTTGATTAGCATTTTGATCGGGGAAACACGATTTCACTCTAGCCTCATCCCAGCATTTGCGATCAGGAATCATAATATCCTTTACTTTAGAAGAGATATCCAAGTTTGAAGAAGACTCCCACATAATGATGCTCTGATCAATCCATTTATCCTTGAAGATTTCAATAGTAGACCCATTCCCAACAACCCATTTGCCTTGAGCTAAGATAAGATCCTTTCCTTCACATAGACTTTTTCATACCCAAGAAGCCGCAGAATTCGGGATAGAAGCTTTTCATAGAGGGCCTTTGGAACAGTATTTGTGAGATAAAGCTTTAAAGAGAAAGGAGGAGGAGTCACTAGCAATTCTCCAGAACTGACTGGCCAGAAGGCTAACATTGAAACACTCCATATCTCTCAAACTCAAACCACCTTCCCCTTTCGGCTTGCTAAGCACTTCCTTGGAAACCCAATGAACCTTCTTTTTGCTTGGGTCATTCCCCCACCAGAATCAGACAATAAACCCCGACAGCCAATTCAAAAAGTACTTAGGCAGCTTGTACAGATTCATGATAAACAAGGGAAGAACATTAAGGGTGGATTTGATAAGCGTTAACCTGCCCGCTTGGGATAAAAAAACTTCTTCTTTATTTTGAAAATTTTCTTAATAATTGTAATATTTTCTAATTCGGTTCGAGTTGAATTTATACAGATTTATTTAGTTGTTTTCAGCATGATATAATATAGGGGAAATTGCAGGTAGCTATCTTGAACTAAACACTTTTTGCAAATTACTACCCTGAACTTTAAGTTGTAACTTTGAGCTACCCTAAACTTTCCATCCTAGTGTCTGTCAATAACACCGTTAGTTGCATGCCAAAAAGAC
>JAYMTH010000815.1:0-17774 GCA_036897465.1 Pelargonium australe | reverse complement strand
AATGAGGGTGGGTTTGTTAGTTAGTTGGTTTGGGTGTGTCAAGTGGAAGTGGTTCGTGCCTTCGTGCTCACGTGGGTTGGGTTTGGTTTGGTTTGCTTCTGCCTCGCTGTTCTGTTGCGTTTCGTGTGAGACCCAGACGTGGCGGTAACTAGGGTCTAGGGTTGGCAAGTTGGGTCATGAGTTATGACCCGTGGTACGATTCTAAACACGACGTAAATGTATGTAGGTTTGAGTTTAGTACTATTAGTTCGTGGCAGATTTGTGTTGATTAACCTTATCCGTTTAACCGTTTAATAAACGGGTTGTGTAAGCAGTTTGTTGATCGACTTATTAAAAGATAAAAATGTAAAAGAAAATGTTAAATGTTTTAAATTTGGTGTACATAGTGACATGACAGCTTACATGACACATATATTTTTCATATTTTGTGGTTTAAAATTTAGTTTAAACGAATAAAAACTCGACATATATGATAACATCACCCTTCCATAAATTTATGGCTTAAAGCGCCCGGTTTGTAAAAGTTATTATACCATATTGTAATTTGATAAAGTCATTAATAGAATAATAGATGTGTCATGTCTCTTTATTTGTATAAAATTTGAGACATATAACATTACTCAAATATAAATGTTCAAACATGTAAATAACGACCTATATAAGTTAAACTGGTCAAATACATTGAGCCATGTCAGTTTAATATTAAGTCATTATTTAAATGTGTTAGGTCGTATAAATTTGAGCCCACTTGTTATAAATGTGTTATGTCGAGTCAACACGCTCATAAACAGGTCGTGTTTGTGTCATGTTATTCAACCTATTTAATAAACAGGTCAAGTTTGAAATGAATTGTTTAACATGATGACCTGTTATTCAACCTATTTAATTAATAGGTCAAATTCGAATTTCCTGTTCAAGTGACAACCCGCTCATAAACAAGTCGTGTTTGTGTCACGTTGATCAACTTGTTCTAAGTAGCAGCCAGAAGATGAATACTTGAAACCAACAGAGGAAGCTTGAAACCACCTAATTTCTGCATATCTTTAGTGCTTCGTGAACAGGCAACCTATAATTACATATCAGCAATCACTGAAAGAACAAAGGCACACACTTGCAGCAGCAATGTTATCAGATCATTTATCAATATTTCAACTTTCCAAGCAGAGTGAACTCGAGCCCACCTTTCTCCAAAATGACAATTCAATTTTCATAACAATTTGATATTTGCTTGAGACAAATAGTAAATCCCAAACAGCAAAACAACCAAAAGAAGCAACCTAAAAAGCTTCACCAATAGCCCAAATTTACCCAACTTCACTCTTCCAAGAATATATGTACTTCAGATACCAAAAAACCTTGCAAACAATATTGTCTCAAGCAAGATATGGACTTGAACAGTATATGGACACGTGTACAAATCGAAACAATAACTGAAGATAAATTGATTGCAAATAGAAAATTCAACAATGAATTCTTCCTATCAGTAAAACAAAAATGATCTAAAATGTACATGCCAGATAAATTTCAAAGAATCACATTCTACATCAATTTTATTTAGTCAAAGAGGTGGTGTATCATCTGTCGCTAAGCAGCCAGAAAGTACCAGAACAGACGACGGCGGGTGGTGGGAGTGGGGGGAATTCCAACCAATTGTAACCTTCAACTCCAACGTTTAAGATGTCATTGCCAACAAATACAATACATAACCACCAACGAAACCATCTCATCATTTTTCATGTGTTACCATCCAATACCCCTTTCAGCAAATTCAGCCCTTCTGCAGAGATGCTCCGACGAACTCGAGATTGAGGTATCTCTATCCGCGGGGGAGGATCTGGCGAGAAACAGATCACAATAACTGTTAAATTATCACAAGTATGACGCTTCAGCGCCTCTCTGACCAGCTCTTTGGAGCATCTTTCTGGATCATTATGGTGCATCAGTTCTTTCCTTGCCAAAGTCACAGCACACTGGCTGCTCATTACATCCCATAGACCATCACAGCCCATTATCAAAAACTCGTCATCCTCCGTCAGCTGCATATCTCGCAACTCTGGCTCTGCGCTTAAAGGGCAAGCAGAACCTTTGGCCCCCTTCATGTGCCAGTCCCCAATGGCACGGGCCACTGATAATTGGCCATTGAGGTAGCCATCATATATGACTCCACCAAGTTTCTCAATTCTTAGTTTTTCAGAAGTACAATTGGGTTTGTGGTCTTTGGACAGCTCAATAGCTCTACCTCTCTTCCCAAGTACAGCTCGGCAATCCCCAGCATTTGCAACTACTAACTTCCTGGGAAAAGCATAACAATGTCAGATGAATATACCAAACGCAGAGGAAACCTCAGATCTAATGACCGGTCATACAGAAACCTTGGTACTATAACTATTTCAGCTATACTCCATGTTTTGAGTTTCAGATGAAATTTATCTGGTCAGCACTTCATATTAGATGAAAGGAAGGAAAAAAGATAAACTAGAATGTCACAATCCTGCTTCTGACAAGAGAAGACCCCTCCCACTATCTCAAAATACACAAGATTTTCAAATGATGACATTTAAAAAACAAAACAGTTCAGTATGATAAAGCACTTAAATATTTCCTTAAATCTTTATTCTATTATCAATCCATTCATGCCACGTTCCAACATAGCATCTGAAGAGGTCAATTACTGGACATTCTGGACAATAGGAAACTCGTAGTCGTAGCCAACAGCGTACTTCCAAAACCATCTAGTAGAATGCACAGTGTGTAAATACATTTCCAAAGAATACCTAAATTCCATAGCTGTGATGAGGTTTAGTTACCTTCCAGAAACAAAAGCAGTTAGAGCAGTGGTGCCAGAGGAGATATCGAGAGAACTAGCATCTGCAAATGCATAATCAGCTTTCATGAAGGCACTCTTAATTGCCTTCTCCACGCAAACTGGAAAATGAGAGTCTTCAACTATGAGTTGAAGGATATTACTTCGAACAAAACATGCTGCATCTGTACCTCCATGACCATCAAATATCTGACAACACATATACAAAAATATTCATTTTACGGACATGGCTAGCCAGAAAGTAAAGTCATTTACCACCCAAATTATAATATAATACAGGGTTTTTCTTTAACTGAACAAGGCGAAATATGAATAACTATTGAAACATAAAGAAAGATAATTCATCCAGTAAAAGAAAAACATGTCACAAAACTCAAAAGAACATAAGCTGCCTGCATTCATCCACTTTACACTCACAACTCAGCAATCCATTTTCCCCTAATTCTTCTATGTCATTTTTTTTTATGTGAAATGCATAAAGTGAAAATATTTTGTAGAAGGAAAGTGAGGGATGCTACGTCAGCTTTTCATAATGTAACCATAATCTTAATGAAAATCAGGCCATGCAAAAGATAATGACGGTAAATCAATGAACAGTCTCCAAAACAAATACACTTAGTGAATGGCAGAAAAATTTACGTATTGACTGATAACTATATAAATGATCAAAAGGAAGCAGACAGATCGAATCCTGATGTCTCCTATTTGCAAACCCTTATATAATGATCCGTTGACCATTGATGATATAGAAAATTTATACATTTTAAGCAACTCGGCATGTGTCCGAGTCCAACCAATAAGGCAGGAACAAAGAATACTCACCCCATAGAAAGCTCCAGGAGAAGGAAAGGCTGCAGGTGGACCTAGATGTTCAACAAGATTATCTATACATAAGTGTTCATCCTCCATAAACTGTTTGGGTCCCCTTTCAGCACAGCTTCCTGACCGGAACACCGGCAAAAACTTATTGTCAGATGCTGACTTACTAACAACGATCCCAGCATTCAATTCCTGAAGGATAAAATTGATGAGTTATATAAAGATCAACTATAAAATGCTGTGGCTGAAATATATACAGCTAGTATGAAGCAAAATAGGAAAGGAATAATCAACTTATCAACAATCTGCTTCACTTGATGAAAAAACAATGGAAGAGATGAATATTTGAATAGCACTGTTTGGGATAAATGGTTGCATAAAAATAACATAATCAATCAAGTATCAATTTTTCCAAATTACTTCACACCTAGACAGAGCATAAATTAAAAGTAAAACGACTGAAAATGACCATTGAGTTGTCAGTAAGATGACCATTGATCATGGAGTTGTAGTTCTAGATGAGAGTGTAAAGCAAGTTATAGAATGAGATAACATTCAT
The DNA here is from genome assembly GCA_036897465.1 of Pelargonium australe. Lineage (NCBI taxonomy): Eukaryota > Viridiplantae > Streptophyta > Magnoliopsida > Geraniales > Geraniaceae > Pelargonium > Pelargonium australe. The sequence continues at coordinate 13,572 of JAYMTH010000815.1, read as the reverse complement.
TCCCCAACAAGTAGTTGTATGCACAAGCTAAATAGCATACATAATTTTAAAATTATACTTGAAACTGGCCTTATGTTGCTTAAAAAATCAAAATCATGATGAACAAAGAGATTTATACCATAATATCTGCATTTACGAATAAAATTAACTCAAAATATGCATAATTGATAGCAGTCAATTTTAGGCCGTAAACTTCATACAAGTGAATGGTGATAATATAAGCAAATTTGTACCAATTCAGCCGGAGATAGAAGCTTTTTTGAGCTCACACAATGCTGTGAAACAGAGAGGTGTCGCGGAGGCTTCTGATTTGATAGTCGTTTCATATGATCCACACCGTCTGAACTCTCATCTTCTGTAGCTGAAACATTTTTATTCTTATAACCATCTTCCAACAGCCTATATGTGGGCGAGAAATCCATTCCAGCAGCCATTGTCCCCTTGAGATCATAAATATTGTTGCTTGATAGTTGATATAAGCCCTAAACTCGGGCAGCACTTTTCTCCAAAAATCCTTTCAACCCAAAATGACAATTCAATCTCTATAACAAATAGATAAGGCTTGCAACCAGTAATTTCCAGAGACCAATAGTAAATCCCAAACAGCCCGATTGAACCAAAAGAAGCAGCCTAAAACGTCACAAATAGCCCAAATTCATTAACCTTACTCTTCCAAGAATATATTCAGATACCAAACACAGACAATATTGTCTCTACTCTCAAGCCATAAACTTCAGAAATGCCCAAATACACCGCTTACCTTAATTTTCCAGGACAAAGAAAAAAACAGGTCCTTTCCTTGAGATACACAAAACCACCAAGTAACCCACGACCAATCTTCACGCCCCACTGAATCCCCAACACTGCAGAACCCCGAACTAACTTGCTATGAAAATAAATCCCAACTCTTACGAAAACGAAAACCTTCAATTTTCGCTATATAAAAAAAACAATCAAAACCTAAACCGCAAGATCACGCAATCCAAATTTCCCGAAAACCTAGCTCCTAACTGAAGAAAAAATCCACCCAGCAATCCTAAAGCAAAGGCTACAATGATTCACCGGAACAAGCTATACTATTCGCAGAACGTTCCGAGAATAAGATCAAAATAATACAAAACGAAACAATGATCCGAAACAAGAAATTGCGCTTGTAATTAGAAATTCTCACGGAGATGACGATGGCGATTGTTGTGATTCGCCTTGTGTGATCGAAGAGAACCAATAGGCCAGAAATAGAATCAGAGAGCTTTCGGTTTGAAATTTTTATTCAGAGAAGAACAAATTGAGAGGAGAGAGAGACTTGTTGGGATATGGTTGGGTTCCGGCGATTCCAGGTAATTCGGTGTGTATCGCAGCTCTCGGGTGAAGACACGTGGCGAGTTTTGACAGGTGGTTGAACTGCTTTTGACATGAATGTCGTGCTATCCTGGCCGACAGATCTGGACAGCGTTGAATGGACGGCCACGATGTGATCACTGTTTGTCAGTTAGGTTCGATAACGTCCGTTATTGTTTTGAGGCGAGGGCAGAGGATTAACGTTTTACACGTGTCGGGTCCTCAGTGGTGGGAAATGGTGGTTGAGGCTAAGAAAAAATATTACGGAGTATTTCAGTTCTTCTCCACTCCTAGGAATTGGAGTGATTCGGTGAAATGCATCCACAATATGTGACTCTGGATCTTATAAGGAGCATCGTTGATTGAATGGAAGTGGGAGGATCATGATAATTTTTTCTTGGGTAAAAAAGTGAGTCAATATAGACAAGATTTATTATTATGTTCAATTTTCAACTATTTTTGAATTTGAATTTGAATTTTTAATTAAATGCGGAGTAGGTAAAATGTATAGATGTTCAAAAGTAGGATGGTCCATAGGCCAAATCAGACCGAAAACATCAAATACAAAGAAGCGAAGATTGGACCGGACTGTACTAATTCAGAGATGCCCTATTTGTCGACTTGTACCCGGATTGATATGAGATCTACATGAATAAAAATAAAATAAAATTTGATAAATTATTCTGTCTTTTTATTTCTAATAAATAGTGTTCAGGAAAAAAATCGTATGTGTTGAGTGGGGATCGATTATAAGATCTCTTCTCACTCACACAACTGAACTGGAAAAACTAATTGTATCACCCTTAGTTGTTAAATAAGCACTCCTTGGCATATCAAAACCATTGAACCGGATCGGACCGATAATTTCTAAATTATTTGGACCGAATATAGGATTGATCGGAACCTAGTTTGGGTCGGGCCGGTCTGTTTTTCAGTCCGCCCCAAAAGTTGCATAGTCGTAGTTCAAATGGTCTGATCTGGACTGGACTTGGACCGAATCAGAGCAAAGATCGTGATTCGAGTCCGACCCGAATCAGTACCGGTCTGGTCCAAATTAGAAAGTTCAATTAAATTAAAAAAGTTCAAGTACTAAATTTGTTATCATAAATTGTTTCCAATATGCATTAACCGAGTAATTTAAATTGTTATAATGGATCCCAAAATTGGAAGATAACACAAACAAAATTTGAATAATTGCAATACAAGCAATGCATGGCTATTCATGCAAGTGATCAAGAGCTAACATATGCTGGAAATTTGAGATTTTGCAAACTATTTTTGGACACCAGAAATGGCTTTACAAGAGAGAGTACGTATTAGCAGTACTGTATGGACAAGGAGCATCTTCTTTGTCTACTACCAGTACCATTATTCTACACATTTCCAACATACAAAGTTTCTATTCCTCTCCAAGTAAATTTCCCACTTTTTTTTCCATGTGAATTCCAGAATTTTTTGGTTCTGTTCTGGGAATGCTGTCACAACTATCTTTAACTTTTTATTATTCTGTGTCTGAATTGGCTTTTATGCTGTTGATTATATATATGCAGAGCTTAGCTTTCTTTTGCACAAGAAAAGATCATCACTGATTGGCCTTCCACTGATCAATTTCATGTCCATCTTCAATTGGATCACTTCTCAGATCAGTTTCTCATCTGGGTTTGTTCTCTCTATCCCTCTAATTTCTGAAACATAAGCATCTACATGTATTTACTGAAGGTGCTTTTTACTTTTTGGTGAAAGGGTGTGTTTTTATTTACTTATTTATTAGTAAATCTATTGGGTTTTCTTTGTTTTGTTCTTGGAGATGCTGTGCTTCAGATTTTGCCTATTTGAAAAGTGATGTTTATGTGTTTCTTTTAGTTTCTATTTAGGGTTTAAGGGTTTTGATTAGGATACAGAATCTGATTCTTGCTTCTGCTACATAATTTCTTATTCTCTGTATTGTTGTGTCCCTTTCCACATTTGATTGGTTACGAAATTGGTGGGAAAATTGAATATGAAAATCCAATTCCAACTATTCGGCTTTTATTAGATACTGTGACAATCAAGTGGAAGAGATTGTTTTATCCACTTTTGATATTTACTACTTTTCCCAGCTTACACACATGGTATTGATGCTTCAAGTAACTATCTAAGTTTTGTTTGCTTTATTTGTTGTCTTCTGTCATGGACTTGGGATGAGCTTTTGGGATTTTGATTCTAAAGTGCAGTTTTTTCACACTCCACTTGCCACTAAACCCTATTTATCTTAAGCAAACCCTTCGTTTATCGTACTATAGATAAGTTGTTCGATTTCTTAGCAGCAAATGTTTTCATTTCATAGGACCTTTGGTACGAGAAGCTCCATTTCTCTAACATGAATATGGTTGAGCTTCTATTGCTAGTGTTTTTCTTTTTTGGTGAGGTTTCAAATGGGTACTGTAAAAGCATCTCTTCTAGGCCTGCTGTAGTGAGTGTTGGAGCGATTTTCACATTTAACTCTACCATTGGAAAAGTTGCCGAGATTGCCATTAGAGAAGCTGTGAAAGATGTGAATTCTGATTCCAGCATCCTCAATGGAACCAAAATTGAGTTAACGACGCAAAATTCCTATAGAAGCGGGTTTTATGGCATGGTTGAAGGTACTTTCATCTTATTTATTTGTTGTTGCTCAAGCATAGGTAATTCTAATAGTTCTCCTTTCATAAATCATGTCCTTTGATCTGATTCTATGTTGGTCACAGCTTTGCGTTTCATGGAGACGGATACTATTGCCATTATCGGCCCACAATCATCTGTGGTTGCTCATGTAATATCCCATCTCGCGAATGAGCTGCAAGTTCCATTACTGTCATTTGCAGCTACAGATCCTACTCTTTCTTCCCTTCAGTTCCCTTTTTTTGTTAGGACAGCACACAGTGATTTGTACGAAATGACTGCAATATCTGAAGTTGTTGATCATTATGGTTGGAAGGAGGTAATTGCCATTTACACTGATGATGATTATGGACGGAGTGGAGTGGCAGCATTAGATGATAAACTTGCAGAGAGGCGTGGTAAAATTGCCTACAAAACTGGGATACCCCCAGGATCTGTACTAAGCCGCGGTGACATTATGGATATTCTTGTCAAGATTGCAATGATGGAGTCTCGGGTTATAGTCTTGCATGTAAATCTTGACGACGGTCTTAACATTTTCTCTGTGGCAAGCTATCTTGAAATGATAGGTAACGGGTATGTATGGATCACTACAGATTGGCTTTCAACTATTCTGGATACTGATTCTCCCCTTCCTCCCGAGAAAATGGAAACAATTCAAGGAGTTCTCGCCTTGCGTCCGCACACCCCAGATTCAGATAGAAAAAGAGCCTTTTTCTCTAGGTGGAGTAAACTAACCGGTGGTTCTTTGGGATTAAATACTTATGGTCTTTATGCTTATGATTCTGTTTGGCTGGTGGCTCGTGCTATTGATGCGTTTTTAAACGATGGTGGGATTGTTTCATTTTCTAATGATTCAAGATTACACGCCGAGGGTAATCTTCACCTCGAAGAATTGAGCATTTTTGATGGAGGGAAGCTTTTGCTGAACAACATATTGCAAAGTGACTTTGTTGGTTTGACAGGTCCTATCAAGTTTACTTCTGATAGATCTCTTATCCATCCTGCATATGATATAATCAATGTGATTGGAACTGGTTTTCGTCGAATTGGCTACTGGTCAAACTATTCTGGCTTATCAACTGTTCCACCTGAGTTGCTCTATGCAAAGCCACCAAATGGTTCCAGTGAAAGCCAGCAACTTTACAGTGTTATTTGGCCAGGAGAAACCTTAGCAAAACCAAAGGGATGGGTTTTCCCAAACAATGGGAAGCAACTGAGAATTGGTGTTCCAAATCGGGTTAGTTTCAGAGAATTTGTATCACAAGGGAAGGACAATGGAACATTCAGAGGTTTCTGCATAGATGTGTTTACAGCAGCAGTCAACTTGTTACCATATGCTGTTCCTTATCAGTTTATCTCCTTCGGTGATGGTAAAGAAAACCCGAGCTACACAGAACTTGTGAATTTGATCACGACTGGCGTGAGTATAGCACTACTATTTAACTGTATGAAATTAGATTATTTCAATGGCTAATCTCTTGGACTTGGGTGCTTGTTACAGTTCTTTGATGCTGTTATTGGTGACATTGCCATTACCACAAAAAGGACAAAGATGGTGGATTTTACGCAGCCCTACGCCGCCTCTGGACTTGTTGTTGTGGCTCCATTTAGGAAACTGAACACCGGTGCTTGGGCTTTCCTGCGCCCTTTTACGCCATTTATGTGGGGCGTCACTGCTCTTTTCTTCCTCATTGTTGGCATCGTGGTGTGGATTCTTGAGCATAGGATAAATGACGAGTTCAGGGGTCCGCCAAAGAAACAAATCATAACCATTCTTTGGTAAAACATTCAATACACTTTAGCGTGCACGTGTTTAATATGTACCTGAACACACGCACACATTGTTGCTTTGATTGTCAAGACTCAATAGTCTAATGCTGTATTTTACTATGTTTAACCCTTCAGGTTTAGCTTGTCAACTCTGTTTTTTGCCCATAGTAAGTGGAAGTTTCATTCATAATTTGTTAAAGCCTCTTATTTATTGATTGTCTAATTATCTCTATCCGTTTCGCAGAGGAGAATACTGTGAGCACCCTCGGTCGTTTTGTACTGATCATATGGCTCTTTGTTGTTCTCATAATCAACTCAAGCTACACTGCAAGTTTAACATCAATCCTCACAGTGCAGCAGCTATCTTCTCCAATCAAAGGAATTGAAAGCTTGAGAAAAAGTGATGACCCTATTGGTTATCAAATAGGTTCTTTTGCTGAACATTATTTGACAGAGGAAATGGGCATATCCAAGTCTAGGCTCGTTGCTCTTGGATCGCCTGAAGAATACGCACGGGCTCTCCAGCGAGGTCCTGAAAAGGGAGGTGTTGCTGCTATTGTTGACGAGCGCCCTTACGTTGATCTCTTCCTCTCGAGCCAATGCACATTCAAGATCATTGGTCAAGAGTTCACCAAAAGTGGCTGGGGCTTTGTAAGCATCTATTTTCTTGCTAATCAGAGCTTTATAGTGATTTTGTAAGAGAACTTAGACTCTTTTTTCAGGCATTTCAGCGGGACTCTCCCCTGACGGAGGACATGTCAACTGCAATCTTGACGCTATCTGAGAATGGCGATCTGCAGCGAATTCATGACAAGTGGATGATCCAAAGCAGCTGTACTTTAGATAATGCTGAGATTGAATCAGACCGGCTTCACCTCAAAAGTTTCTGGGGCCTGTTTCTTGTTTGCGCGATAGCTTGCCTCGTTGCTCTTTTCTTTTACTTCGTGCAGATTGTTCGTCAGCTACGCAGCGCAGCCTCCAGTGATTCTGATTCAACTGGTCTGAGTAACTCGCGTTCTAGGCGTCTCCAGAGGCTCATTTCATTGATGGATGAGAAGAAAGAGCATTCAAAGAGGCCAAGCAAGAGAAGGAAATTGGGTGGATCATTGTCTGAAAATGACAAACAAACAGAGATCACCACTGCAAATGATGTTCACCATTGATGCAGTTAACTTGGTTGGTTAAGTTTCTTGGACCATATTGCATCAATACATACAATTCATAGTCTACACCCATAGGTCAAAGCACAGTAAACTTGTAAACATGTTTGAGTCAGTTCTAATAGGGTTACAAACTAGAAGCATTTTGTATTGCAAAATCTTGCTTTATAGTTAATATTGATGAACATTTGGACTTTACTTGTACTACAAGTTATGTTGAACATGTAGAATCTTTTCTGTTCAAGCCAACTTAAGCTGATACTGAAAGTTTTAATGTGAAATTGATAATAACCTCAGTGGTTACTTTATTAAATAAAGCTTAAAGCTTATAATTGCACAATTCAATGGTCACTCTAAAAGATAATGCATAGAAAAACTTGAGCAGTGTTTTAGTGATTTATTTGCAAGCTCTGATCTCAGTCCCCTTAGCTGTCTATCATTTGGGGATCCAATAATGAAAACTGAAAAAACCTTGCTATACCATACCATTAGCCTAAAAAAGAAACTAACTTTCAAAGACCTTGCATTCATCATCAGCTGGGTTTTTATCACAGAATTCATCCAATGGGTCCCCGCTTCCAGCTTCTGCTGCGCCTGGCCATTTGTTGGCTACCAAGTGTGCCAAGTCCACCACTCGTTGGCTGCAACGACACAGAGAGCAATTACATATCAGATAACTAACTAGCAATACCAATTTTCGCTACTTTCTAATGACATGTTATTTGCTTACCTGTATCCCCATTCATTGTCGTACCAGGCGACCACCTTGACCATGTCATCTCCCATGACCATGGTCAATGATGCGTCGATGGTTGAAGAGACATCAGAACATCGGAAGTCAACTGACACGAGTGGGAGATCACACACGTCCAACACACCCTTCAGCGGCCCATCAGCTGCCTTTCTGAAGGCTCCGTTGACATCTTCAGCTGAAATGCCCTTCTTCGCGACATTCACCACGAGGTCAACTACAGAGACATTAGGTGTAGGCACCCGAAGGGCGATGCCATTGAGCTTTCCCTTCAGCTGGGGAAGCACTAGAGACACTGCCTTGGCTGCTCCTGTGCTTGTCGGAACAATATTCAGTGCAGCAGCCCTAGCTCTCCTCAAGTCCCGGTGAGATGCATCCAATAGCCTCTAGATAACAACAATGCAGATAACATAATCATTTACTGTATCAGATTCAGATCCTCTAGGCTACTTTTTGGCGACTATGATTACCTGGTCTCCAGTGTAGGAGTGAGTGGTTGTCATTGTACCCTTAACAATACCTGAAATTCAACAAAAGGAATCATTATGGTCGTGGAGATGAATTTCTCTAATCTACAGTTTGATTCCATAATGAAATTTCCCGAGCAAGAAAATAGAAAAAGAGAGTGGTTGGAACTAATTACCGAATTCCTCATCCAAGATTTTCACAAAAGGAGCCAGACAATTTGTGGTGCAAGAAGCATTGCTGAGGAAACCAATATCACAGTCAATTTCAAGATCCACGGTGATGTTTTATCTAATATGATCAAGCTTGATTTGTCATAAAGAGAGGTTCTTTAGTTTCTAGATCTAACCTGATAATGTTGGCGACATCATGGCCATAATCTCCTTCATTTACTCCGACAACATAGGTTGGGATATCAGCACCCTTTGCTGGAGCAGTGATGATAACTTTCTTGGCACCAGCTTGGATGTGCTTTCCAGCCCCAGGACCGTCCACGAACACACCAGTTCCCTGTATATAACAAATTACCCAATTATCATTGCAAGAACTGGAAAAGAACTGGGTGACTCATGAATCGTACTTGAGGAAGAAATGTAAGGACTTGCCTCAATAACAATGTCTATGCCAAGTTCAGCCCATGGAAGCTTGAGGGGGTCCCTGCTAGAGACAACCTTGATGAGCTTGCCATCGACGCTGATTGTTTCATTGTCAACTATTTTCACATCTGCTTTGAAGGTTCCCAACATGGAGTCATATTTGAGCAAGTGCGAAGCCTGTAGTTAAAATGCAGGTCATTCTTGATTAAATCATAAATCGGTAAACAAGAAACCACGTCTTTACAAGTCACAAGTGATCAGTTTACTCACATTTTTGACACCTCCACTGTCATTGACAACAATAACGTCAAGGGGTGAGTCCTTCCTGCCATGCCAGCACCGGAGAAAGTTCCTGCCAATTCGTCCAAATCCATTGATTGCAACCTTCAATTTAGCCACTGTTTGTGGCCTAGCAGGAGCTGATTCTACAACCTGAGTATATGAATTTATTGAGCTCAGTCTGTACCACATTAGCAAAGGATACTTAGTGAACATATTCAACGTCACAACAAGCCCTTCCTTACAAAAAATGGTGCAGCCTAGATAACAATGATTTTACCTCAAATAATATTTAGAGCTATTTTTTTATTTGGAGGCAAATATCATATAAATCCCCTCAAGTAACCTGAATGTCTAATTTGAAAATAGACCCCTGAGCAGTTCCACCGAGTGGTTCAAGTCCAACAGACTCATTATCTAATTCCATTCAGTTCCATATCATAACAGTGAAAACCGGCTGATCTATCTATAGCATCTGATGGATCATCTAATCTAAACTTATCTAGAACTGAATGTAAATGAACTTTGAGAACCTATTAGACTTGAATAAACTACTCGAGATCGCAATTATTCTAATGAGATGATCACAGTAGTGTCTGATGCATAAGTAACACAAATCAATTTCTAGTTCCAATGACAATAACTAAACCACAGAGGAGAAGCATCTAAAGAATCATCTTAACTGAAACTATCTCCAGCTGAAATGGTAAACAAATCTCAGAGAACCTATTAGACTCAAGCAGACAGTTCAATACTCTAGTTGTCTGTATTAGATCATCACAGTTGTGTCTGATTCTGATGCATTTACATTAACACAATAAAATAAGTACAGTAACATTAAACAACAACCTTGGGAGTAAGCTGGGCAGCAACAGCATCAAAGAAGGAAGCCTCCCTGCCATTGCCGGCGGCGGCATAGGTCACACAAGTGGATCTAAGTCCAGAGAACTCAGGCACTTCCAGCCTCTGCAGAAACAAAAGATAAAGAATCAAAGATCACATCATTATTTAATGAGAAAGAAAGTGAGAAACAGACCTTAGAGAAGCTGAGAGTGGCAGGGTGGGTGATCAAGCTCTTGGGGGAAGCACCTGTGAGCCTGGTGGTTCCTGGGATTCTTGAAGAAGCTAGAGCTGCGTGGCTGGCCATGGCTGCAACTATCAACTGGTCTAAAGCTAGCTCAAACAAACCAGCTTTGCTATATATGCACTTGGATCTGTTTAAATTTGCAGTTTATATTATTTTATCATACACATTCGCATTAATTTTCAACTGTGTTTCTGATAGAGAATTATGGTTGCAAGCAAATTTAAGGAATGTGTGGTGAATATGGTGTTTCAAGATTGTGATAAGATCATGTTCGGTTTTGCTGCAACTTTGATCATTTGAGCCACAGGTTGCTGACCCCAACTAATTTTCCATGTATGCCCTTGCCCACTTGCTGAAATTACTGGCACTTGGTAAGGTACACGTGGCAGGCATACAGAGGAGGGAGGACCCACCTTGGGTATGTCCATTTCATCCAATATCTTAGTTAAGATAAGCTTTAACAGCGATTTTTGATCTGTCCATATATAGTCTCCTGAAATTCTCAGTCTTCAATTACACCTTTTGCAGATCACATACCTTTGAGCTCCACCTTACCAACAACAGTGTTGCCAAATTTTCATTCCCCGGATACCATTTTTGATGCCTTTCATGAACTAATAAGTTTCGAGCAAGACCCTCAATAAATAGCTCCAACGATTCACAATATGAATCCCGATTTAACAACCATGCACATAACCAAAGAGAGCAGAAAATCTGTATTATAAAGAGGTTTGCCCAAATAATTGAACAGCTTCATATCGTACTGCACAATACTGTATCCCATGTACTGATCTACAATAATACGAAACATCTATACATAGGTTTTGATGGGGGAAAAGAAATTACAAAAGTTCAGCTATTACGTGTCGGCCTGGATGCCACAGCTAGCAAGGGCCAATCATACCATAATACAATGATGAACAATCTCATAGAGGAGCTCCATATTCCTCTGAGCTCGCGTACGTTCCACCTAAGTCTTTATTGTGCCGGAGCTGAGTAGCAACATTATCTATTGCATCATTCATCTGTGCAATTTTATCAGCCAATATTTTTCGATTTTTCTGCAATTTGAAAATCCACATAACGAGTCAATCACCAAAGAGTGACCTGGTTATAAAACAGTAAACCATGAACAATTAAGCCCATTGATAAAGTATAGTAAAGGTGGTGGTTATCATACGGATCGCTAGCTAAGACAAAACAAACACACACACACACACACACACACACAAGCAACCTAAATTTAGGTATCTTTCATGAAAATGACCAACAGAAGCTCAGTGGTGGTTATTGAGAAATATACGACGAAAACTAAGCAATATGAAGGGGGAAAACAAAACAATTCCCGCAAGATCTCCAATGTCTGAAGGCACTCAGACTCAGCCATAGCAATGTCTTAGCTTAGAAGAATGCAACAGGCAAATACAGATTATGTGTTAGCTTCGAGGAACGCAACAGGCAAATAAAGCAACAACAACAGCAAGAGATCTATTCTTCCAAGCTTTTATATAAACAGATAGAGTCAACAACGTCTCACCTCCAATTCTTTTTCTTCATCATAAATGAAATTGGGAAGTTTCTGCAAAAACTCCTTTCTGTTATCTCCAACTAGTGCCTCGCTGAGCTGTAAGAGAACCAAAGCTTCTTCCTTACAAAAAGGGTTTCAATGGTTTGACATGTTTGGCTATCAAATAGAAGAATATAAACACAGCCAGGAAACTAACAGAACTGGGCTTTTCATAATGGTAAATACTGAAGGCTACAGCTCTAAACTGCCACACAGCACTGAGTACTGTATGCACTTGCAAGAGATAATCATGATTGATGAGAAAACAACCTGAGGTGCAAATATCAGGCCAAGTGCGCCGACAACAGCTCCGCCAAGAATAAAGCCACCAACGAAAATGCTTGCTGCGTCTGGCCTTCCACTATCTCTGTAATTATACAACAACCACGAGACCAATTCTAAGATACAGACAAACAGAAATCACCACTCCAAAAGAAAGAGCATGGGATGAAAGATAATGTGAAAGATGGGAAACAAGGTAGTGCAAGGAAACAAAGTGCACACAGCAGGTTTAAACAATCTGGCATGACCATTCACAGCACTTTCAAGGAATAAGGTAAGTCGTAGTAGTTTTTCTTTTCCTTGCTTATTCTCCTGGCGAGTTTCAAAGTTTGAACCTAAGCCTGGCCACTACCCCACCCCACCCCTTTACTTAGTCGCTTACCACCTGAACCAAGCCCTAACAGCTTGTCTTACTTTCAACTGCATAAGTAAAAATTGTTGCACAAATTTCCCTGCTTGAGTTGTGACACTTGTCCTCTCATTTTTTTCTTCTTCTTTTCATATTTTCTTATCGGTGTTAACTTGTGAAGCAGCTTTAGTCCTACAGATATATATGTAATGAAGCATAAGTAATACCAAGACCTCATATTATAGAACTGATATAACCAACTTTTGAGATTTTTAACCATGAAACCCAAGACTAACGTGCATTCCCTCCTTCAACTTATGCATCATAAAGTAGTAAGATCACAAAATGAATGCCAAAAACAATACCTAGCCTGAACAACGAGTGACCTTCTAGATGTTGAAAGTCTCAAGTTTCCCATACGACTTGGACAATATGGCAACTTGGCTGCGCCAACGTTCCCAATACATTGAACCATTGGCCTCAGAGAAGAGCCTATCAAAAGATTTCACATGCCTACAAGTTAGCAGTATTCAAAATCGAGACCGCACCTAATAACCAGACAAAGCAGTTGTGTGATAGATACATTAGTGGGTAATTTGCATTTCAATCGTAATCAGGTTGCAGAAATAGTGTTACCCATTTCAAAGCATCAGGAAAGAAATTACCAAACATTCCTAGATGAAACTGAGATCATACTAAGTACCCATACTGATCACAATCTGCAACCCTTATGCCCAATAACAGTGAACATCCCACCACACCCACAAACCCCATTTTTGGGGAAACAAAAGTACTGCACGAGAGCTGTGTAATGAAATCAATTAAGGTGGAAATGAAAATTTATTAAAAAACATTAAAATTGGGAGACAACTAGATCATAAACATATGGAAAGATCAAAACTTAATGCCCTAAAATCAAAAAGAAAATACTCTGCAGGCTAAAATAGCAGCTATAAACCACAAATTATTCAACAACAAAAAGGAGAGCGAGAAAGAAACTGAGATGAACTGAAAATCGACAAAAACTAACAGAATAGAGGAAGAGAAAATCAGAAAGAGTAAAAATTTACCAGAGGATAGCTGGAATCTGGCATTGGCCTTTGGAACCAATGAACTGGAAAGAGAGCTCATTTTGGAGTATTTGAGACAGACGAGTAATGAAAGAGAAAATAAATGGGTTGAGCCGAGTCTTCTGGCAAGTTTTTAGCTGATGCGATTAAGCACTAGATTCTTTTTCTTTTCTTTTTTCTCTCCGTTTTTTAATACTTCAAAATAAAACACTCTT
>JAYMTH010000814.1:0-17779 GCA_036897465.1 Pelargonium australe | reverse complement strand
TATATATATATTTTTTTTTTTTTCAATTGCACCCTGGGTTATCAGATGGTAGGAGTTCATTCACCATTTTGACTGTGATATTCATCAGATGCTGGCAAAAGAAATTATAGAGGACAGCTTGCTGTCATTTTTGACACGAGAAACTCCTGATGTAGAAGTTGACGGCGAGGCAATGTCACAAAAGGTGATCACTTGTGATTAGAATATGCTGCTAAACAAATAAACTCAGTGCATGATAATCTATTTGTGTAGGTATTGTCAAAGATAAAGGTTGGACCGTCATCATTGGCTTTGCTAGCTAAAACTGCTCTAATGGGTTTGTATTTTGATCTTCAAAGCTCTATTTGGAGTTCCCATTAAATGAATTGTGTTTTTAAACCACTCATGGATGTTTACACGTGTTTTTATTGGTCGACATTGTATTTGTTTGAATCCGAACAGCTAAATTTGTATGCAAGAGTGAGGGTAGGAGTTGGAAGTATCAAGAGGCAAAATCTATGATTGCTGAGTCTGTGGAACTGAGCCAGTCAATTGACTTGGAGGAGCTAGAAAAGCTTGTTGATGAACAATCTGAGATTTATCCTCTCAGCCCTTCTATAGCGCTTGCATATCTGTCTGTTTTGAAGGACTGTGAAGCACACTGTTCCTCTGAAGGGGCTGAAGTAAAAAGGCTTGGAGGGCTTCATGTGATTGGGACATCCTTGCATGAGTCGCGTAGAATAGATAACCAGGTTAGTCATTGTTTGAATGGACAGTTTAGGTGCAATAAGTATTTGAAATCTGAGGCAAGATTTGGTTAATAAATAGGAGTTTTTTCTTGCTTTTGTAAGAAATTTCATTCAGTCTCACAATTGCATTCAGTCTTCTGTATGTGTGTGTGTGTGTGTGGTGATAGGTTCTGGATACACTTCTGTTTTGCATATCTGCAAAGCTGTCCTAAAAAAGATGTTTTTTGTTGTCTTTTTAGCTTCGCGGTAGAGCAGGAAGGCAAGGAGATCCTGGGTCAACCCGATTTATGGTTAGGTAGTGCAGTTTGATGATTTTCTGAATCTTGTAGACTAGAAAATGCCATTTATCTACTGAAATCAATGTTGGTTTAATTTGCTTACCTCAGTTCTGAAGTCAACAATGTTGTACTGTTAATAATTTCAGATCATTATGATAAGTTCTTTGCATTTGGAGCATCCTGCCACACTACTTCCGATTTTAATACCAAACTTTAGAGAAACGTTATATATATTAAGCGGATGAGAACTTGCAGATTATAACTTGGTCAGCATGAAAGGGTCCCACGTCGTATTGTTTCTTATGGGCTTGGAACAGTTTCTTAGCCTCCTCCTACACATCTGTTTTTTACTTCTTTCAACTAAGTTACCCATGTTTCTTCCAGGAATTGTTTGAAGTGCCAATTATTAGGTTATCTTCTCCAAAATTAGACAAATAAGAAGAAGAAAAGAAATATGGATTATTTGTGAATCTCGATGCGATCCCTTTCCATCCATGGACCAATGAATTTCCACTTTCACTTCTAAATGTTTCGTTTTTCTATTTATAAGGGACACAAATGATTGTTCTTGAGAAACATAAGTTCTTGATTGCAGTGGTTGCTACAAAACTGCCCTTGATTTATGCAGCTATAGCTTCAGAATCTCTGGACGGGTTTATTTATAAATCGTTGTTGTTTAAAATGTAGTTTTGAGTTAGTTGAACTTTTCTCAATTAAGAGCTTGTTTAAAATGTAGTTTTGAGTTAGTTGAACTTTTCTCAATTAAGAGCTCCATTCGATTGTAAGATCAAACTTCAAAATGCTAAATTTACTATACAAAATGGGGCTACGAGTGACTAATTCTTGTCCTGTCTATATGCGTAACAGCTTGCAGGATGAGATGTTTCAGAAGTTTAACCTTGATACTCAGTGGGCTGTGAATCTTATATCAAGAATTACAAATGACGAGGATACCCCAATGGAAAGTGATACAATTGTAGGACAGGTAAGATTCTAGCTTAATTTCTTTTTGAGGTTTTCTTTAAGTCTGTTTACTATTTTCCTTTGCGCATTTGATATTTGAATTCTTGTATTTGATAAAGTTTTCTCCTACTCTAATTTGGACCATTACCATTTTTTAGCTTTTGTCTCTGCAAATTACTGTAGAGAAGCACTATTTTGGCACGAGAAAGAGCCTTGTTGAGTTTGATGAAGTATCAGAGGTATGCATTTTCAAGTTCAGAATGTATTATAAGCTCTTTAAGCTCTTTTGTCCTCTAGCTATAAATTCTGATAGCTCTCGTCCTGGTAATTAATGCTAATTGGTTCATAAAGTTGAAACAGTTTTTCATGATAGCCAACTACCTAATTTACCTTGTAAGTTGAAGAATGGTCTTATAACAAAATGATTAGTTTTATTCCAAGGAAATAGTCTCAGGTTCGAGCCTCCTTATCGACGGCATGGTGTGGGGTTTAGGGTGACATACCCTTTGGAAAGTGAGAAACATTGTTACTTCGAGTATGATGTCCTGTTGCTTGAAAAAAAAAAAAAAAGAAAAGATTACTGTAATCCCAATCACTCAATGTTGGCAAAATTAGAAATCGAACTCGTTATTTGAGTGGTTCCTGGTTCACCTAACTCGGCTGGATCAACCAGCCATTCCCATTAAAATTGAAAAACTATACGACTGCTGCACCTTGTGTATTTTGTTAATTGCACTATTAATTCTTCGTAAATATTTCAACTGAAACCTTATTTCTGGCTGTGTATAAATAAGGAAAAGCATATTTCTTTCAGTTTATGCTTCTACACTAGCTGAGTCAAACTCAATCTCTTAAGTTTCTAAGAAAAAAAAAAAAAACATTGCTAGTTGATTTTATATGTTTTATCTGCAATTGAATTTTAGATGTTCAAATTAAACATGGTTTCATCAGTAGCATATCTTATATGAGGTTTATTATCTTCTCTAATAGGTGCAGAGAAAGCATGTGTATGGTCTCAGGCAATTGATCTTAACCGGTAATGGTGATAGATCTTCCGAGTACATATCCCAGTGAGTACGTTTGTCATTCGTAACAGCTTGCTCAGTTCACAAATTATTCTAGCCTTTTAAAACGCTGTTGTACAATATATAGAAGCATGTCATGATTTGTTAGATTGGATGTGATGACTCACACTCATTCTTATATCTACATATAGAGACTAGCTCGTTTGCTCGTATGAATACAATTATTAACTTTATCAGCATCAGCAGGATGATATTTTTTTCACATCTCTGAGTAAATTTTACTTGCTTACCTTGTATTGAAAAGTTTCACGCAAATTTAGGGAGCTATAAATCCACACCCTATAGAAAGTATAAATCCACCCTATTTCGTACTATTTCTAACTGTTGGAGTGTTGGACGAAATTGGCCCTATTTTAGATTGTGAATATTGTATAGTACCAACTTAAAGTATGGCCCATGTGTAAGCAATGCCACTATGATCTGACAGTTCCTTTATTCTCCATGAACCCAAGAACAAAAGTTCATTTCTTTGTCCCTAACCCCTATTGATTATAACCAGCAGATGGATGAATAGAATAAGCAGTAGCTTCTCCTCCCCTATGAAATCTAAGAACTTTATGGGTGCATCAACACCGAGGACCTTTGCGCCTCAAGTGCGCTTTGCGCTTTTTAAAACACTGTTTCTCCCTACTTTCTTCAACAAGATCCGCAGTCTAATTCTGTAGATTATTGTCATCCTTCTCTGTTTGTCTTCCTGTAAGCTCTGCGTTTGTTCTGGTTTCTAGACATGCTTTGTTATGTGAGCTTCTCTTTCTTTCTTTCTTTTGATTACATGTTTGCTATTTTCAATCTCTTTATTATACATGTACTATCAAAATGGTTTTTAATTTATCAAATTGGATCATTACCACACTTTGAAAATAAATTTTCAGTCAATCCCTATCTACCAACACATTCAAATTGTTTGTGGAGCTTAAGTTTTGTTGACATTCAATATATGCATTTTTTGATTGGTTGAAATCTCCTATCCTTTGAATGAAAAATATAATAATTGTAGTATTCCATGATCCGGTCTCTGAATTTTGGTGAGATGATTTCTGAACATAAGTTTAAGGAGTTAAACCACAAGGGTGAAGAAGGGGATTCCAGAAGATGGAGATATAATCTTAATTAATTGGCTCCACTCACAAAAAAGTGAGGTTCAAAATTATAGAGGGGTAATTTTGTCTAATCAATTAAAAAGGGTTGATTTATATTCCCCAAATTTTTTAATGAAAAAAATAGAACACCATATTATTTTTTATTAAGGATCACCCTTTGACATGTATAGAGGAGGGTTCAGGTTCAAACCCCTCTAAAAATAAGAATTATGATCTAATCTGGATCATAAAAAGAATTAACACACCATATATATTCTCAAGACGGATTGTGACATTTTTTGTAGTTAAATGGACTTCAATGGCACACTTGTAGATATACGTAGGGGCGTACAAGTCAATTAAAAAAAAAAAAATGGTGACTACATTGTATGATCATATCATTAATTTTTTTGCTATTAATACTAATGCACATTTTAAAGCAATGTGAGCTTCAACACTCTACTGTTCAAGTTTTATATATTTACAAATGTCGAACCATTGGCCTCATCTTATATTAGGAGAAAGAGATATAACAACTCTAATCTTTAGATGTTTGCTAGTGCTGTTGTTATTTATTTGAATTTTGCTAAAATAATGTTGATAATAGGTACATGCAAGCTGTAGTGGATGAAATTGTCTTCCCGAATGTCGATCCCTCGAAGGTAGTCAAGACTGCCCTGTGAATGTTTAATTTTTTTTGTTTTTTTTGCGGGTCTAAAATGAAAGCCCAATGGACCTGAGATTCAGAACAGGGGAAGCTCTCCCTTTTTTCATAATCAATGGACCTGAGATTCAGAACAGGGGAAGCTCTCCCTTTTTTCATAATCCTTCCTCACCCTATATAATGAGATTCAAACTTACAGCCTCTCCTAGAGATGTGTGTCTTGAACCACTGCCCTAGGAGACTTAATATTCATATGAGTCCAATCACAATTAATCCCCCAATGATTGATTTATAATTGTGTCCAACATATTGATCTCTAGTTGTTTTTGTTGATTTTTTATTTTATTGTTGTTTGATAGCATCCAAGTAGTTGGAAATTAGGTACCCTCTTGAAGGAGTTCAGTACTATTGGGGGAAAGCTACTAGATGGTGAGCATTTAAAATTGTTCTAGTCAAATAATTTGTTTTTACATATCTTTATGATTATTGAATTAGAATGAATGGCTACTAAGTTCACACTTCATTGTCATGAAATGGAATTTGTACAGACTCGTTTGCCGAGATCAATGAGGAAAATCTACTAAAATCTCTTTTACAACTACATGAATCAAGTTCCATAGATATAAACAATTTTTCCCTCCCAAACTTGCCAATTCTACCAAAAGCTTTTAGAGGCATCCGTAGGAAGAGCTCTTCAGTGAAACGTTGGCTTGCTATCTGCTGTGATGATTTGACAAAGTGAGTATTTTCTCTTTGCTGTTTGTGTTTTTATATTGTCAAGTTTATATATTTCTATTCAATTTCATGTCTTTTGTAGGACAGGAAGGTACCGAACAACTACTAACTTTCTCCGCAAATACCTTGGAGATTTTTTGATAGCTTCATATCTAGACCATATTCAAGATTCTGGTTATGATGATGCATATGTGAAGCAGATTGAGGTAAGATTGTTTGTTGAGATTTTCTCCTGATAAACTATTTTAAGGAAATCCACGTTGAAACAATGTGAAATCTAGCTGGGCCTACCTATCAGTTTAAGTTTTCGCTTCTTTGTTAAGTTTAACATGATATCAAATCCAGTTTTGTTTCGAACTTCCGACTGTCTTGCCTTCCTTCTTGGTCCATATGTATGATTCGTTCTCTTGTCCAACTTGCATGTAGAGGGGAGTGTTAAGTACTCCCATCAAGAGTGCGAAACTTGTTGCCACTTGATATACTAGTTGGACCTTCAACCTATCAGCTTTAACCTTTTGGTAGGGGTCAAGTTTTCCATGCATTCTGCCATTTAACATATTGATAAAATACATTTGGAATTCAGAATTTAAAACAAAAATTATGTATTACTTCTATTCTTCTGAGTGAAGGTTCTATATTAATATAACCTAGCAAGCTAAAACTCTGAAACCGATCTAATTCCTTCCTCTATATTCTATTCTCTATAAAAGAATTATGGCTTCTTGATGAATATGGAAACTAAATATGAATTGTTTTTAATTTCCTGTTAACTATGTATTTATAAACATATTATACATAATTTTTAATTATAAGTACCCTTCCGTACCCGTACCTAGTCTTTTTGAAATATAGACGTAAAGACGTACCGGGTACTCGTACCCGTATTCGTGCTTCATAGGTAATGCCCACTTGTAAAATTTAGAGCATTTAGCAATATGGAGTCTGAACCCGAGGGCACCCGAAATTTAATCTGTCTTCTGCCCGTTTTGATCCGACCAACTTTTGCCACATAATCTAAACTAAAAAGTGAAAACAGACCCTACTCGCGGCTCGAAACCTGAATGAACCTGAATTCCTTTTGAGTTGGATTAGGTTTTATCAACTCGAACAAACTCAATTTGAACCCAATCCAAACCCGAAATTGACACCTCTAGTTGCAGCCTTGGATTGTTTGAACTTTGGCAATTAATGCCAAAACCTGTAAAGCCACTTATTTTATTATTGACCTCTAACACATCAGTGTCATGTGATTTGGACATAATTGACACAGGAAACTAGGCTCATGCGTGATTTAGTTTTATTATATTTCACACACTGGTTTGAGAAGATGATTCTTTTACCATTAATATGTGCTTGAGAAACTCAGGGTTACTGGGTTAATCGATATAACAACCCAGCAAATCAAACACTTGAAAAAAATGATGAACTTCCAGAAGGCATCAAAATTCAATATCTTTTCATTGTTAAAGAATTAGATTCCACTCTTAGATTTCCTTTGGTAGGGAGGATGAATCAGAGTAGGTGTAGATCTAGAACTTATATTAGTGGGGCACAATAATAATAATAATAAGAATAAAAATTTAACATGTTACAAAATTATAAAATAGTGCTCACGGTTTCATGCATAAAAAATATGAGGGAGAAGTATGAGATTTTACAAATCCTTAATCAAGGAAGATTCACTTTTCCAAAATGCCATGTACGTGTGTCGGTCTGTTTACAAACTACTGCTACTGCTACTACTACTGTTTGGGTGTGTGATGTGCCTCATTATTATTCTGTTACTTACACATAGTACTGTACTCTATACTGTATAGGCTTAGATCTTTAATATTAATCTTCATCACACGATTTACTGTTTTTGAAAATTTCAAATCACGTATCCGAATTGCGTTATAAATTATGTCGCGTCATCCGAATTGGTGTCTCCTAGTCTATAAGTTAATAATCTTATATACCTAATTTTAACAATGATTATTTGCTTAAAAAATTCTTTGAATTGTTATATAGTCATAAATAACCACTAAATTCACTCATTATAATTCTCAAGCATTTAAAGAAATTGATAAATAAAATGATTTTAGGATAGAAATTAACCATATAAAAGATGAAGAAATTTGATTATCCTTTGAGTCCTAAACAAATTGACAAAGTAATAAGCTTTGTGCTTCTTGCCCTAGTCCCTTTTCCAATTAATTGGCTACAAATACACTTTAATTTCTATGTTTCTATATCTTGCATGACATTAATTATGCTGAACATAAGTTGGAAGGTTTGCATTATCCTTCCATCCACTCGTCGAGGTTTAAATCTTGAACTCCGTGGGTAAGAGATGGTTCATCCTTCATATATTCTAAGTTTTTAATAGAGCGATTCACTTTTGTTCGATAAGGATGAGGAATCACTCTTTTAAGAGGAGAGACGGGTGTGCTTTTGGTGATGTCATGTACTCTCTCTGTACCAAAATAAATAGTTAGTTAATGTTTACATTTACTCTTGTAACCCCTTGAACATGTGTTGTAACAAACTCAAGGATACTAACTAATTTATTATTGGGATACTATTGGTAAATTTCCAAAAAAGAATACAAGAGACTCATTTTGGGTTGGAGCCTTGGAGGGAGTATTTGTAGACTCATTCAATTAGTGATATAGCCAGTTCGATCAATATGTAGGTCTACTTTCCCAGTAAACACTAGTCCATGAGGAAAAATGCTATATTGATGTGACCGTCCATGGTAATAGTGTGACTAATCCTCTAATGTTCATTTAGCTGATGAAGTGTTATATATGTCTATATATATATATAGATACATATTTGTGTTTTATGGATTTTTTTCTTAAAATTGTTATGCTTGTTTAACCTGAAAGCATGATGGCGTATTATCCACCAATATGTATTTAATATCACATGTTTCTTAATTTGTTAATGAGGTGAGAATGTTGCTGAAAAGGAATGAAAATAATAGTGTAATAGTGGCTCCTCTTTGGTTGCCTTTTGCCGAGTTTTATAGTATTGATTTGTCTTGTTTTGTTTGTTTAATACAGAGAACAGTTCTTGTGAAGACTCTAGACTGTTTCTGGAAGGAACATCTAATAAACATGAACACTCTGTGTTCAGCGGTATTATGCTTCCTTCAAGTTGATCCCTTTGAACATTCCTCCTGGGAAGAAACTCATATCTAACTTTTGACAGGTAAATGTAAGGGCATTTGCCCAGAAGAATCCCCTTGAAGAATACAAAATTGATGGGTGTCGATTTTTCATCTCGATGCTGAGTGCCACACGTAGACTTACTGTAGAATCACTCGTGCGGTTCTGGTCATCCCCTATGGAATCTCAAGATCTGTTTGCATAACCAAAGCAGAATGATTTGCTTGTCAATAGTATGTAGGATTGCTCTCTCTTGATCTCCAACTTGACCGTACATTTTCCTATTTTTTCTTGTCATGGTCGTGCAAGAACTAATATTGTTACTTCTGTTGTCAGGGAAACTTTATATAAAAAACACCGTCCATCATCTTGAAGATAATGACAAAATCGAGGCTATCTCCAATATTCATGATTCCTTGAGAATTTTGTGTTTCAGTTCCTGCTGTATCATGTACGTCGGAAAGAAACATGTTTGGTATTTTCAATTTGAGCATGTTGCACTTTTTGTTTTCACAGGTCTTTGGTCTCTTTGTACTTGTTCTTGTAATTCATTTTACTGAAATAAAAGTACCTATTGCCGATAAAAAAAAAAAACATGTTTGGTGTTGCTGGTAGAGTTTCAGGGAAAGCTTGCCGGAAGTAGTGGTTGACAAGCTTCTCTCTGTGTTCTTTTCCCGGGGTGGTAGAGTATGTTGTGATTCTCGTTTCTTCTCAGTTATATATCAAATGCATGTTCAACAGATGTGGCTTCCTTCCTTATTGAGAGTTGAGGTCTCATTTTGATAGGTTTTTCTGTCATTGCCCGCTTGTATTTGTATTTATGTATATAGATTTTTGACTAATTTAGAAAATGATTTGTGTATTTATGTAATTTTCTATTTTGGAAAAGACTTTTCTGGTCCCTTTCAGAGTTCCATCCTCGTATAGACACACTAATTAATGAATTCTCACTAATGATAAGGACAATTAACCCACCGGGTGTGGCACAGTTGGTGCTCTGGGGCTGCGTGAGTGGGAAGAGTTCATGAGTTAGATCCTCACTCAACACACCTGTGATGGAGATGTGAGAAATCTTTAACCCTGTGACCAAGCTTCGAATGAGGATTAGTATGAGTATAGTCAAATGGTTTAAATGTGTCTATCGCGGAAGTGCGAGCCTCCTTAGGAACCTCATGGTTTAAACAAAAAAAAAAGGACAATTACACGTATCTTCAATGTATTTGACACCTTTTGCATTTGGATATCCAAAACTGCTTTTTATTTATTTTTGGATACTCTGAACTATGTAAAGTCCATTTCGTCAGATTTAAAGAAATATGTCAATAATTAGGTCATGAGCCCAACACATAATAAAAAAAAAAAAAAATCTGAAATCCGAAAATTGTCTTCACTATCTTTTTCAGCAAGAACAACTTCATCAATGCTTTGTTGGAAATTTCAAAGCTTTGCCAAAAATTGCAATTAATTTTTAAAGTTTCTTAATTTTGTTTTTCAAATTTTTCATTAACTTGGTCATTTTAAACAAACCATAATCAATATCAATTTTAAAAGCTCAAGACCAACCCAACTCATAATTAATTTGAAATAACCCAACACAAGGTGAAATTACACTTAGCCCTTATAAAGTTTACATTTAACGATTTTGTTAATTTCACCGTTTTGTTTTGTGTTAAAAGACCATTATACCCGTATGCTATTTGAGGTTTCATATCCAAACAAGCATTAAGTGAAAAAAAAAATACACAAACCCTAACCTAACTCCTCCCTCCTCCCTCCGCCTATCTCTCTCACCATAGCGGATCACTGCTGCTCTGGCTTCCTCTCTTAGTGTGCTCCGACGTCCTCTCGACTCTAGGCATCCCAGATCTCGCTTGTGGCAACCTGTCGAGGGCTCCGTTCACGGCTCCGTCCACAACGACGGTCAAGGGCTTCGTCCACGATGATGGTTGCACAAGTCAAGGGCTCCAGCGTTCAGCTCGACTTCGATCTCTCGATAGTCTAGCTCAGTTTTGATCTCCCGGCGTTCACAACGACGCTCGACTCCGACGTCTGCTTCTTCATCTTCTTCTTGTAGAACAGCCACAAAAATAGCCTCGTCCTCTCGGCTATGGTGGGCTAGAGCGGCGGAGCTGGCTTCTCCACCGAGATCTAGCTTAGCTCTAGTTAAAAACTGCACAGTTCTAGCCTCTCTCTCTCTCTCTCTCTCTCACTCCGACGACGAGAAGATTGAAGGTTTCCAGATCTAGTCTGCGGCGCTGGGCACTTGATCATTAATTGCCTTTGTTCTTCCTCGACACTGCCCAAATGGCCTTCAACGTCACGACGCTGGCTGTCAGCTCCCAATCTTAGCTTGTTTTCCTCTTTTCCGAGCTCCCCTCCTTGATAAATTTTCACTTGCCTAAAACCTAAAATGGACATGAAATATACCACAAGCATAATACCGACCAAAGATGAGTTAGTAAGCATAGAAATCACATGAAAATGCACCAAAAATGCGAATGTTGCACATAAGTCCATGGGGTGATGAGCTAAGCATAAAATGATGTGATCAATGATGATTAAGCTAAAATGAGGTAATATACACAAGAACCATGCTAGTTTTGTCATGATTTAGGGTCAGATAACTAGTATAAAATACGAGTTATCAAACCCCCCAAACTTAAACACAAGCACGTCCTCGTACGAAAAAGAAAAGAAAAAGAAAAGAAGAACCTAAATTATGTCTAAACTACACTACACTAATCTATATGCTTATTATACAACATGCACTCCTAATCTAGTAATGTCTTCCATCATACTCATTCGAATCAAACATTCATAGCAACGTTCAAGATAAAAACTCCCTCCTAATGACATATTGACAATCACACCATGGACTTTTACACATAATAGTATCTCAAAGAATTCAAGTGCTATAGCAAGTCATCGTGTGTGTGTGCCATTCTTGTTATTCGGGACTTCCCTAATCTCAAATGTAGCTATGGTAGGTTCGATTTCAATAATTTCAATACATGTTTTCATTCCATAGGTTGAGTGAACTTTTCTTCTCCACTAATCTAGAGGTTTTTCTTTCTTTCATTTCATTTTTCCTTTTAAGATCACAAGGGTCCCCCCCCCCCAAACTTTGCCCACACTATCGGAAAAGAAAGCTAAACCATATCCCATACAAACCATTCCCAAACCATTCACATTGTTCTTATATTATTCACACTCAAGATTTAACATTCACTTTTTCACAATAAATGCCAAGTTCACCATTCCCATAAATGCTGATGCTACCAAAAAAATCATAATTCACTGGACGACTCATAAGGTGCCACATGGCTGGTCAAAAATGTTCGAGCAGCCCGATCTGGGTCCGCAAAGCCCAAATACGGTCCTGGACCAAGTCAAGTGTGTTGTGCCCCTAGGCCAGAACAAGTCACTATAGATATCTCTCAACGCACATGAAGGCTAGAGAGGCCAACGCTGGGCTTAGCAAGGCTAAGGCTAGCAAAGCTAAGGCTAGCAAGGCTAAGGCTACCAAAGCTAAGGCTAGCAAGGCAAGGAGTCCCATCTATGCCTAGAGCCACAAAAAGTCTAGAGCCCCAGCAAGCCTAGAGCTCCACCAAAGTTAAGACTTGTGCAAAATTCATATAAGTGTGAGAAGCACTTCTAATAGGCCACAAACTCCCCAAAAGTCCCCAAACTAACCCAAATAATAATTCCAAGGGGTTAGGGGGTGAATCTAGGCTAAAAAATTAGCTCTAACAATGAAATTAGAGTAGCTTTGACCTTCTAGCAGCAAAATGGGAGTAAGGTTGTCCTCATAGCAGCAAAACAGGGTTAGGGCTGTCCTCCTAGCAGTAAAATGCGGATGAGGTTGTCCCCCTAGTAGAACAGGGACAACTCTGTCCGTGCAATGCCGCGACATCAGGGAGCAATGCCGCGACATTTCTCTGTTCCAACACACCTTGAGGGTTTGGCCTCCAAATGCTTCCCGGGCGGCTTCCCTTGACCTCAGATGATGTACAATGGATCCTACCACTATTGAAAGGCTGATACAAGGCTTTAACATAATCAAATCACCTCCAAAACACACCAACAAGCTTCCAAAATCTTATCCCTCGCAAGGTGCTAGCTCATGATGGACTTGGTAAGCACTACAAGTCTCAAGCTCTAGCAAGCATGTCCAAGCACCAACTACTAGGTCTCTCAAGGTACTAAGGTCTTGGAAAGCTCTCACAAAACTCCCCCGCATCCATGACTATGCCTCTCAATGCACTAGCTCAGTATGGATCTATGCGAGTCTAAGAGGCTTACGGGACAAGCCCGCCTCTAGAGCACACTTGAGCGCTACGAACAAGACAAGGAAGGAGCCCAACACTACTAATGAGCTGGAAGTGGACATTGGGTCAATCAGTGCCATTTGGGCTAGAATAGCCAAATGGGCCTTGATGGGTCTCACATCTTGACTAACCAATCACGTTACGACATGTGGCGCAAGGTGGTAGGATTTTCCTATAAATACCCCACTCCCCCAAAGGGAAAGGGGTTGAAAACTTTGGTTCACAATCTCACTTCATTTTTTCCAGAGCTTCTCTCTCTATATTTCTCACTCTAGAAAAGTGCTGAGAGACTTAGCTAGTGTCTACCGTACAAGGACTTATTCTCACGCCTGAGGCGGAGTCCTAGTAACACCACCCCAGGTTCTTCGTTCCTTTGGTGTGTTTTCCTTCCACATGCTACATGTTGATAGAGCTGGACGAGGCCTTTGCTTGGATTCGAATCAAGACACTTGGACCAAAGCACTCACCTAAGCATTCAGGACTAGGCAATTGAACTCTTAGGCTAGTAACCTTTACATTTGAGGAGAAGAAGCTTCGCTGCGACCACAACAACTACAACATTCACTTCTATAGTGTTTGTGTTGACCCTCATGTCAAAACAGACACAACAGTTTGGTTCCATTGGACGATTTGAAAGCCACGTTCCCTAACCGCCCGACGACAACACAACTCTCTCTCATGACTGCTCCTAGGCGCAAGAGAGTTCCTGACAATGCTCCTACTCGCACCGGCCCCAGCCGTGCTAACACTGAGGTCCCCCATCCCTCAGGGTCACTGCTCCATCCTTGTCCGCCCAGGAAAGGCTAGGAGACCGAATCAACCCTCACACTGGCCAAGTTGAGGAGACTAGAGAGCAAATTCAGGAAGAGCACAAAAATGAGGTCCCAGAATTGCGCGAGCACCTAGAGCGCAACAAGTCCAACTCTGCTACTAGGACAACTAGCGACCCTCAGGTCCCAGCAGCCCCTTAGGGCATGACTTCTGCACCTCCTAGTGACAATCCTCTCTTGGAAAGTCTCACAATTTCTTTGAGAGCCTTCACTAATCAGTACAATGAAGCCATGCACGCCACCTTGGCCACCCCAACACCTGTTGCTCCAGCAGCCCCAGCTGCTCAGGGAGTGCATCCATCTCTTCCCGCGGCCCAAGCCTGGGGCACTGGAGTAGATGTACTCCCCTTTCCTACGGATTATACACGCCGCCCATCCCCAGTCCATCATGACGCCCGAGCTCGTGATGGACACGCTACTCGTTCCTCTCAAAGGAACCTAGTCTTTACTAGGCTCACACCCCATGATGGAAGGCCTCTACGTCCCCAGCGTGAGGAAAGTTATGATGACACTGAGGCACTTGGTCAGCGCGAAAACTGCACTCGCCACCAAGACCCCCAGGAGTCTACCTGTCCATGCACAATTGAGATCCCTTACCAAAGGGCTAGAAGGGATGAGATACCTCATCCCCAAACTAGGAGAGTTGGTGAGTCACACACCCTAGCCGTGATTAGAGATGAGAGCCCAGCCCTCCTGGCTCTCCAAGAGGAAGTCCAGCGACTACGGGTCCAAGTGGCTTCTTCGGTTGCAGCCACTCAAGCACCAGTTATGCCCTCAATTAGCAACCCCTTGAGTCTAGCCTTACGAGCAGTCCCTGTGAACCTTGGGATTCGCTTCCAGGACATGACATATGAAGGTCTCACCAAGGCCATAGAGCATGACACTCGCTTTGAGCTCATGCTAAGATGGCAAACAAATTATGATGCCACGCGTTGCAGGATCTTTGTTTGCACTCTCGGGGGTCAAGCTCAGGAGTTGTATCGTGAACTCCCAGATGGATGCATCACCTCATGGGATTTCTTCAAGGATATGTTTCTTAAGAAATTCATCTCAGCAAGGCGAGTATTTAAGCCCTAAATCTCCTTGATCAATGTTAGACAAAAGGCCTGGTAAGACGCTAGGAGACTACGTTGAACGTTTTCGCAAGGCTAAACGTGAATGTGAAGTCTCTATTGGGAGTGAGACGGTGATAGCCACCTTCAGAGTATGAGTCACCAAACCCTTTGTGCAAGCTGCCTTTGCCACAACCCAACCTAAGACCTAGGAATAAATGTTGAACATAGCTTACAACCATGTAGGCGCAGAGGATGTCTTGACCCAAGCTATCCAATGCTCAAAGGGAGACTACCAAAGGTCTTCCAAGAAAAGTTTCCAAGGCAACAAGAAGGGTAAAGAAAAAGTCTATGCTGCCATCCTAGCACCCCAATCTAGAGGCCCTAAGGTCACCTCCTCAGAGGTGCGCCGTACCATCCTCACCACTACCTACCAAGAGGTGTGTGACTACATGTTAGCAATTGAGAGATTTGAGCCTCCAGTTGTCACCTCAGGAAGGACTTATGGAAACAAAACCGATGAGTATGATACACTTCAAAAGTGTCATGGGCACAACATTGAAGATTGATACTACTTAGCAAATGAACTTGAGCGCCTGATGCGTGGGGGACGCCTAGCTCACTTCAAGGCTAGTGGTCACGCAAGCCAAAAGAGAGGCAATGATGGAAGGAATAGAGTCAGGGGAGGAGACCGCACAATGAATAGGGTCAACAACACCCCCTACGATGCCAACGTCATAAACATGATTCAAGAGTAGAAAATCTACATATCCAAGGTGCGAGCAAAAATTTGTGCTTTGAACCGCATTGAGCATGTCCCTACCATTCCTAAGGTTGAGCCCTGAAAGATAGACTGGTCCAAGACCATCTTCTTCCAAGAGTCAGAGTTAGCTCTTAAGGCCTTGAGAAGAAAGCCTCTAGTCCTCTCCGCTAGCATCCTGAACACACGCGTGGAAAGAGTCTTCATAGACAATGGAAACCAAGTTAACATCTTGTATTGGAATGCCTTCACCCAGGTGAGGTTCAAGGAAAGCTCGCTGCGAGATTTTAAAGGTGTATTAATGGATTTCAATGATGCTATCACAAGTGTGAAGGGAGCACTCACTCTCCTAGTCACCCTAGGAGAAGGAGTGAAAGAAAAGACACGCAACTGCAAGTTCATGGTCATAGACATTCCTTCGGATCACAATGTCATTTTTGGGCGTCACTTGATTGATGAGTTAGAGATGGTCCCTTCCGGTCTTCACCAAAGGGTCAAGTATCCAACAAAGTATGAAATCGCAATGGTGCTTGCTAGTCTTAGAAAAGTGTGGGAGCATCTAGTAAAGCAAGGTCAGGGAAGAGGCGAGGTTGAACATGTATATCCTTTGCATAATCTCAAGGCTTCCATGACTAAGGATACCAAGGCTCTCAAGCCTCCTACCATTGCTCCCAAGGAAGTGCCACTAACACTGTGAGACCAAACCAAGGAGCCAAATGTTCGCCAAGAAAAGTGACAAGAGAGGAATGGGTTATGAAGCCCCAGAAAAAGGCAAGGGCCTAGAAGTCATCCCCTCACTTGCTAAGATGACCAAATCTGCGCCTGCAGGAGATATCTCCTCAGTTGAAGCAAGAAAGACTTCAAGAAAAGCCTCTCAAGGCTCACTTACCTTGACCTCTAACAAGCTCAGCAAGAGGGGAAAAGCCAACCTCTCTCCTAGCTCTAGCAAAGCCTTGAGCTCTAGCAAGGCTCCTAGCTCTCGCAACGCTCTTAGCTCCAACAAAGCTCCGCCCTGCGTATGCCCAGGGTACTTTGTTAAGCCCTAGATCCTATCACTCCTCAACCCTTAACTAAAGAAAGTGTTAAGGCAAATGAAAACCTTCTAGCGATCATTGGGGGCGATGAGGACAACCTAGAGGAGGAGGAAGAGGCGGAAATTGATATGAAAAAGTTTGAACGTGCCAAGTCAATGTAGCGCTAGAAGACCTCGATCTCAGGTTCCAAGAAGTTCGCTCTGAAGCTGGAAGTGAAACAGAGGACCTCATACTCTATGAGTCCAACCCTGTTTCCCTACCTCAAGGAAAAACTCATTGCGCTCCTCAGAGACAGTGTAGATGTCTTTGCTTGGGTCCCTGATGATATGCCAGGCATTGATCCTTCCATTGCTAAGCACAGGCTATACAGCATCCTAGGATCCATCCCTATCAAGTAGCGCATGAGGAACTATTCTAGGGAGAAAGAGGTAGCAATTACTGAAGAAGTCCAAAAACTGCTAAAGGCTGGGTTCATAAAAGAGATCAAGTACACTGAATGGCTAGAAAATGTGGTCATGGTCCCTAAGGCTTCTGGCAAGTGACGCATGTGTGTGGACTTCACCAACCTCAACCGCGCTTGCCCAAAGGACGACTACCACCTGCCCAACCTTGGGAAGCTCATCGACTCAACTGCTGGTTTTAAGTTTTTGTCCTTTTTAGATGCCTTTAGTGGCTATCACCAAATCAAGATGTACCCTAAGAATCAGGACAAAACTTCATGTATAGCAAGTGATTCCATTTACTGTTACATTGTTATGCCATTTGGCCTTAAAATGTTGGTGCAGCCTACCAAAGAATGGTAAACAAGGTATTCGCCACCCAAATAGGGCGAAACTTTAAAGTATATGTAGATGATATGATCGTAAAGACACCTAGAGTAGGCTCACATCTAGCTGACCTCCAAGAGACGTTTGCAACACTTAGAGTCTACAACATGAAACTCAACCCAGCCAAGTGCTCCTTCAGAGTAACTGCTGGAAAGTTCCTGTTTATGCCCAAAAATTCTCAAGTACCAGTAGCCTATCAGAGGCTGACACGTGGCACTATTGACACCTCAGCATAACTCAGGCAATGCCTCCGGCAAGGCAACA
>JAYMTH010000813.1:0-17791 GCA_036897465.1 Pelargonium australe | reverse complement strand
CGTCGTAAATGGGGAAGTTTCTTGTAGTGTATGACGCAAATTGCCAACTCTATATGTATATTATACATTACGAAATTCACATATATGAGAGCAATGAGTCTAAGCCAAAAGTTATTTAGCTCAGGTTAAGTATGCAATACTTTATTTTATTTTTTTCACTTTATTAAAATTATGTATCCAGCATGTTGCTCCACTCCCATAAATTCATTGAATTAACCTCGAGTGAATTTTTAACGTGGTGTTATGATTTCATTCATTTGACTTAATCTATATAAAAAAAAAATTCATGTCTCATAGTTATTCTTTTCCTCTACATATATTCAATAAAATATAATACTTTATTTTAAACGAATTATCATATTTAGCTCATGGTAAAATAAATGTTTTTTCTTTCTTAAGCAAGAATTATCAACCGCTAGTTAATATTGATGATATATTCGACCCATTTTGTGTGAAACAAAAAAATAAAATGAAAAGCTATATTCATAAATGAGGCAGTGCACAATTGTCAATTGGTTGCCACTGCTAGTAGCTGAATTAAATAATTGGATATAGTTGGAAATAAAACATAAAAAAAAAGGTTGGATTGGTGAAGTTGGTTGCCTCCAAATCCCCAAACGAGAAGTCTACAACAATACCACAGCACCAAGCAACCAAGCCATTGCAATGAAACCTCAGATCTGAACCTCTCTCTCTGCGTCTCTCTTCATCATTCAGATTCCAATTTATCGTCACTCTCAATATATAAAACAAAATAATATGCTGTGACTCGCTGCTTCGCTTTGCATCTACTGCACTCTAGCTAGCTAGATCTCTATCTAACACCACCTACTCCTACTCCTACATTTTCTTGCCTATGGAGATGGAGATGATGGTGCTTGACCTCCTCGTCGCGTAGCACCATGAGTCGGAGTTTGAGGGAATCGCTGGCCGGAGGAGGTGGCCGGAATATTCAGGTGACGGGATCTCTGAACCACCGCCGCGGCCACAGCCTCACCGGTTACTCCAAGGAGACCGACGAGAACTTGGATCTCTTCTCCAAGAATCGCCGCAGCCTCTCCGTCGCGTCTTCTGACGAATCATCCGATGGTACGAATTTCAACTGACCTTGACTGGAATGTGTTTTCATTTCATTTATCACGTTTCCTGTGTTTTTGGCCTCATCCGGAGAGGACATGTTGTCATTTGAGGATTGGTGTCAGTCCGAGTGTGTAGTTTTTAATTCTTCCGTATTTGTTTTCATGCTTGATTTGTCTGATTTTAACGGGCGGTTGTTTTTTTCCTCCTCGGTGGAGAAGATCCGGGGAGGAGAAAACGATGTCCATTGAGCTTCATTAAATGTGCTCAAGCCAAAAACAATCAATGACGGTTTCGTTTTTTTGTGTGGATAAATTGGCCATCTACACGGCACCGTCGGTTCCTCCGCCGTCACTGATTTCGAATTTGCCTGATTTTGTATACTATACTTCAACGATCTGATCTTATTGAGTGTGATTGATTGCAGTGTCATTGAAATTGGGGAGGCTTTCAGTTGGATCAGCTAAATTGGCTAGGAGTGCCATTGATGATCTATTGTCCTCCACCGAGGGAGGAAAGCACGACTATGACTGGTACCAATCCGAATCTATTTACTTCAAATTAGTACTTTAAATTCAGATCCACCTTTTTGTTCTTGCTTTTGTATCAAAATATC
The DNA here is from genome assembly GCA_036897465.1 of Pelargonium australe. Taxonomy (NCBI): domain Eukaryota; kingdom Viridiplantae; phylum Streptophyta; class Magnoliopsida; order Geraniales; family Geraniaceae; genus Pelargonium; species Pelargonium australe. Next base: position 16,098 of record JAYMTH010000813.1, on the reverse strand, counting down.
AGGCCTGATTTCGATGTGGAAACACCTTCTGTGGATTTTGTGAATCTATTGATAGTATTGCCGTTTGATTTGAATCCAATTGATAAAATACTCCTGCTGCTCTAAAGTTTGTTCAAATGTTCCCTATTCTCAGAGTTTCTATTGCTCCTCTAAAACAGTAGAAAAATTCTCTTACATTGGGTCAGTGAATATGCCATTAGATAGATGAATGTTATGTTTAAGGGGAGTACAGTGTCTGTGTTGTGGCCTCAAGCTGGATATTGTTCCACAATGTGTGGCTATAGAACATGATATATAGAAGAGAAGATGAAGAGTTAATTGGACTTGAAACAAATAAACTAATTTTCTTTTTGCATGAGATGGTATAGAATACCTATATGCCAAGGAAGCGTAATATTGTTCTTAGCAAGAATTTGATGTATATTCGTAGCTTCATCTATAACTAATTATTTGAAGCGCAATGTACACCTGTGTAGGTCTTACAAGTTCTCACTATATCTATATGCTTCAGGCCATTGCCGCCCTCAAACCATTAATTGCCATAGCTCTAATAGAAATTATTAAAAGTGCTCCCATTTTTTGAGCTGAGTCTATCAAATAAAGTTCTCATACCTTTGTTTGAACTCTGGTCGTTGATTTAAATCTGAAGTGTAAATACTTCTCTCTAATCAACTTGAAACTTTCTTCGTTTATGTTGAATGACCAGATTTGGCAATGGGTTACAAACTTGCTATCTTAATATGATTTTTAAATAAACATTGAAGCAGAGCAACAATAAAGTAGCAGTTTTGTTCATGATATATAAATATTACCTTTTATGTTAGGCTTCTCACTCCTCCTGGAACTCCTCTTTTTCCTTCATCGGATGGAAATGAGTCTCAACCAACTACAGTGGCTCCAAGAAGCAGATCTGTAGTTAGATCAACCACTACAACTAAGCCTTCAAGGGTATGTGTTTCTTTTTGGTTTTCTCATTTAGTTGCGTTCAGCACCCTAACTTGGATTCTTAATTTTTTTTTTTTAATTGTTGGATAAATTGTCATGGACCCAAATTTTGAAATTAGCCACTGTTAATTGTTCGCGTCTCATTTTATCTTCTTGTTTCAGCTTTCAGTTTCACATTCTGAGAGCAACCACTCTGCACGACCAGCTAGAAGCAGTTCAGTAACTCGACCCTCCATTTCTACTTCACAATACTCATATTCCTCGAACAGATCCTCCTCAATCCTAAACACGAGCTCTGCTTCAGTGTCATCTTACATAAGGCCGTCCTCCCCCATTACCCGCTCCCCGTCTACAGCAAGACCTTCCACTCCATCTTCCCGCCCAATATCATCACGATCTTCAACTCCTTCAAGAGCCCGCCCAGCCCCCTCCACCTCTTCAGTTGACAGGCCTCGAGCACCCTCAAGGCCTTCCACTCCAAGCTCTAGACCACAAATACCTGCAAACTTACATTCCCCAGCTGCTAGATCCAGTTCCCGTCCATCGACTCCCACTCGTCGGAATTCAGCACCTTCTCTCTCTGCAGCATCGGTTCCTTCACCTTCAGCTACGCGTGTACCTTCAAATGGGCGCATTTCTGCGCCAACATCTCGACCAAGCTCCCCTAGCCCACGAGTACGGCCTCCCCAACAGCCAATTGTTCCCCCTGATTTTTCTCTTGATATCCCACCCAACCTTAGAACAACTTTGCCAGACAGGCCAGTTTCTGCTGGTAGATCTCGACCAGGTGCTGCACTCACTTCTAGGGGAAACCCAGAACCGACAGGCCCTGTGAATGTACCTAGAAGGCAACCATCACCAATAGCCACTAGGGGAAGACTCACAGAACCTTCTGGGAGGAGCCGTGTACATGGCAATGGTCATGTCGCTGATGTTCCTGAGCCTCGCAAGGCTTCACATAACCCAGAGTTATCAATGCGCAAACCTGCTAGGACTTCAACAACTGCCCCAGATAGCACTGGGTTTGGGAGGACTATCTCAAAGAAATCGCTGGATATGGCTATTAGGCATATGGTATGGATACTCACCATATTTTGATAAAAGAAGTTGTAGGTTCTGATTTTAAGTATATATGTTTTACCATCAAAGGCGTTAAATTTGAAATCTACTCATCATTGGAAGCTTTCGTGTGATGTTCTAGAAAATCATTTCCTTGATTTCATTAAAAGTTTGCTAGAACTCTTACTAGGTCTCACTACCACCCATTGAATTTTATCCAAATAGCATTTGCAACATGAACATGACATATCACCAGTTTTCTGTCAACATATGATGACATTACTATCACATGAATAGCTGTCACATATTATCAAGATACTTATGTGCCACATCCTTTCTCTGGTTATTTATCCGATCAAATATTGATTGGTGGCCTCACTTAATTGTGTTATTGCTTAGGCATCAGAACAATCATCATTGTGGTCATCGTTTTTGTTATAGAACTCTTTGTGAAACCACTTCAAAATCTGCATATCCAATCAATGTAGGAGAAAAATAAAAGTTGTTTGTCATTTAAAAATTGCCGGTGAAAGTAATCATATTTATGATTGTAATGTTAGTAGCACATGGGAGAGTGATTTTTGTTCCCATGTCTAGTTTTAGATGTTGATTCAAATTTTGTCCATTCTACTTATTTGAGAGATGACGACACACTGCATTTTAGTATCTTAGGTTATTGTTGAAATATGTTCCTCACATTGTCCTCAGGAGAGTCTGATCAAGTTAATCAAGTTCTAATTATTTATCTATGATGATACAGGATATACGAAACGGGACAGGTAGCAATCGGCCAATATCAAGCACTAACCTGTTCCCCCAAAGCATCCGATCTGCCATTCCAAAAACCCAATCAGCCCGCACTTCAAGTTCCTCGGCATCATCCGTTGCCTCCAATGGAAGTCACCAAACAAGCAGCAACGGAATGACAATAGAGAACGGGAACTATATCAGTAAGAATATTGCAGAAAATGGAAGTAGAGCAGACGACAGACGCGTGTCCTCAAGATTAACTGAAGTGGACATATACGAGAGTTCCCGATACGACGCCATATTGCTCAAAGAGGACCTCAAGAACACAAACTGGCTGCACAGTATTGATGATAAATCTGACCAAGGATCCATCTTTGATCACGGATTCGAGCCTCTCCCCGAACCTTTCGGACACTTATAACCTTCGAGGAGAGGGAGTCTTCTTCTTATGTCATTTTATTTATTTTTAAAAATTACATTCTTAAAATTATTTGGTTATGCAAGTTGCAGAGAATGGAATGTGCTGAGTGAAAAAGGAAAAGAAAAAAAGAATGTGAACCTATCCAACTTATTTTTTGTACTGAAAACAGGAAGAGCTTGAGGCTGTTTGGGTGTTTTCTGCAGAGAATAATGTGGTAGCTTCTTAATTTGTTGGTATATGCAGATATAATTGTAAAAGGATGTACAATAGTGCACTAAATGGTAAATTGTTTGAAGTCACGAGCTAGTTACTTAAATGTGGAATGGTCCAGCTGATCCAGCCTGTATGCGTCTTGGAAAGAAGAAAATTTAATGTGCTGTGTGTACGCAAAAACTATGAAACCACAGCAGGATCACAAGAAAAAACGGTTGTGTGAACAAACGGTAAATACTAAATAGCTCTCCACCGACTATAGGATAGATAGGCGGTACGGTGAACCAAACTTGGGGGCAAAGGGCCATGTATTATTGATGAGCAACAGTCTCTTGAATCAATTTCAACTTTCAACTACTTGTGCATTAGTATGTGATTTAATGCTCTTTGTACAAACAATAATGTTATTGCCATTCTAGAATATATTGTTACCGTCTGAGATATATGTCGTCTGCAGTTGGTTTTCGTCATACAATATACTCTTGTGTTTATTATTTGAATATTGAAAGATGCTTATTTTTATAATACAAGTACGAACTCGTTTCCCTGTTTTGTGTTTGACGCTTGTGGATAAGGTTGACCACTCCTTGTGCATGCAAGAGTTTGTGGTGTTGCGTGAGATCGATTTTCTTGTTATGTGACAATTGATATTAGATTATTACTGCGCGCGCGACATGTGCGGATGATTCGTGGTGACATATGTTGGAAGGGATATGAGCACAATCGTGGTTCATGAGGAAATTAATGCAAAAACAAGTGTCGAGTGCTACGTTAGGGTAACCGTCAGTTGAGACATACCTTTTAAGAAGGTTCAACAGTAGATTAAAATAGGACGTAGAAATTCTGGTAATATGGTAATAAAATATAAGCGAGGCCGGATAATGGTGTTACTTAGTAGCTAGTGTGACCTGAATAATAGAGTTTAGATGCAACATGCAAATTTTATTGAAGCTAGCTAGTACAAGTAGTAGCAAATATAATGAAGCCGCTAAAGTAACGGTTATTTCACACCAAATAAAGAAGTAACGGTCATTAGTATTTAATAGTAAAGTAAATTACTAAATTATAGAATCACCTAGTGATCTAATTAGCTGTAGCTGCCATTGATTCACTGTTGACAGCAAGTAGTGAGGAATGAAGATTTATAATTAGGACCACTACTACAATAGCTCTACAACTTTTTCTTGTCTACACTACTTCCCCATTAAATGTTTTGTCTCATTCCTTAAGTGGTTAGTTATTCACTGCGTGGTACATTCTACAATCTCTTAAAAAATTGTGGTTTTAAAAATAGACGGACTCGATGAATCGGACGGTTGACTATGTAACAAATTTTTCTCCCGATTTTTTGTTTTCATATTTTAATCTTCTTTTGTACCCGTCTCCAGAAGTTGTTAATTTTTATGTCGGATGACTGTACGAATATTATCAACTTTGTTTCTCTTGACTCGAGGGGACAATTATGATATCTTCTTTCGATGAAAAAAGAACTAGGTGCAGCCACGTAATCTAATTGTTCCTTACCACGGGTACTCTTATTATTGACATTGTTTTGCGCGTCGTTGTCACATCTTACCGAGCAAGCTCAACAGTATTGCCACTTGATCTAGTTGTTTATGGAGTGCGAAATCATGTTATGTTTACTTTTGCTTCCGCGAGAGGGTGAAATTTCGTGCTCCATTGAGATTGTTTTATCATTTAGGCCTCGACTACGAATTAGTTAAGAATTAACTATATTTTTGCAAAGTATGGATAAACCTAGGTATATAATGACTCTTTTTATACCACGTGATTGGTTCATTTGGCCGTTGGTACTATTTTTTGTTGGAGAAGAGGAGCACATGCATGCATGACACATGCATCATTTCTATTTCCATTTTCACTTTCTTTTCACCTAATTTTTGTACCCAAAACAGTGAGGAAGGAGAAGAAATTGAAGGTGAGGTAGCCCTAGATCTTGACCACTAGTCTTGTTCATGTTCATGTTCATGTAGACGTATTAAAAGTGGCACTCCACATGATAAATGCATATCCCTTTGTTTTTCCAACTCATTATTTTTTTTTTTTTTTTTTTTTTTTTTTTAACTTAAAATCGATCTGATTTGTTCAATTAACTTCTAAATCGGATCAAACAAATTCACGTATTTTATTCTAAATTATATTTTAAAAAAACAAATTGATCTAACTATTTGTACAAAAAAATCTAATTCAAAATCGAATCCTCTAAAAAACCTTGAGATTTGTGCCAAAAAATTTTGTCACAACTTTGTGAATTTCAGTCACAAAACGTAGTTTGTAATGAAAATGTGACAAAATATTTATGTCATTGTTTGGTTTGTCACAAATGGTTGTGACAGAAGTTTTCGTTACAAATGTGTCTATGACAAAAATTTCCGTTATTAATGTGTATTTGCGATGAAAAATATAATTTTTGCCGCAATTTGTGACGAAACTATGACTAAAAAAAATTTCTCACAAATTTTTCTCACAGTTTACAACTTTTTTTATAATGGATATTGTAGTTTCTATGTCCACTTAGTAATATTACGTGTAATGTTATGCAAATATTATATCCAATTGCACGTAGTAGTGATAGAATTAACTAATTTGAAAGACAACCCAACAACTCCTTTGTTTAGCAATTCCTGAAACGACGTTCCTTCATGTGCTTCAATTATCAAGATTCTTCTTCTACAAGACTTCAACACCCAAAAAACAATGTCATTTTTTTAATTTCTGTAAAGAGACCAACCATTTTGTTGTTTTTATATTGTTGAAGAATGAAAATATTAATTATAAGGTGTGGGTGTTGGCAAACAAGAGTGATGTTGAAGTGGGACATGCATGAATATGATGACCAACAAGGACAAAACCTCCCACACACACACACACTCCATCTCTATTTATTACTTTACAGCTTACACCATCATCCCCTTCTGTCACTCTCTAACTACATACATATCTGCCATCCAATTTCCAAAGATTTCCTTCTTTCTTTAACACTCGGTGCCACGTGTCGGCCGTTTGCGATGGACATGTCATCAATGAGATGGCGGGTTATGCTGACCGAGTTGACAATTCGTATGTGTGTTATGTTTATGTCGTACGTATTAAATTTCATTATGAGTTTTCAACTATATACTTAAGATTTTAGATGAGTTGATATTTTACAGTGTTGAAGGTTGATTGTATGTTGAATAACTCAACATGTTTAATAATTAATGATACTCCGACACAATCACAACACATTTAATAAGATACTAAATGAACCGTGCGGACACAATCACAACCCTACTCATTTTGTATGAGGACTGTCACATTGGACACATTATTAGTATTAATTTGCAATTATACCCTTAAAATGTGCATGTTGGACGTGTCACAACACTACTACTTAATCATGTGCATGTTTTTGTAGGCCCAATACGATTACAAAGTGAGTGAACACAAATACACTAGCATCGTGTCATGTGTCGTGTTACGACACCAATGCTCAATTCTAATTACTAATAAGTAAATTGCATACACTAATATTGTGTAGAGCATTGTTTTTCAACCCTAGTTCTCAGCTCCAGTTACTAGTAAGTCAATTGCATAAATCAAGACATTTGTGACATATATCACAAACAATTGACATGTATCATATGTTTAGCTCCAAAATCCGCAACAGACTATTCGTCGATTAATATCAATTTGTTACAATATTAATTTAAATTTTAACTGTAATAAATTATCCGTCTCAAGTTTCGTCTTTAATAAAATAACAATTGAATAATCTTCAGAGACAAAATAATGGAGAGTTGATATGCTCATGACTTGGAATTGGAATCATCCTTCACTACACTTCCTGTTCTTTTCCTGTTTTGTCTCCTTCATATAGTGTATGTATAGTACACATTGCATTGCTAATATTATTATAAATAATTAAGAAAATAAAAGTCGTATGTTAATTTTTTAGTTTTATTTTGAAAGAATTTTTTTTTAGTATTTTAGTTGTGGGGTCCTTAATATTCCTACTACTATTTGGTGCCCACTTATTTATTTGTTTTTCTCTTTCACTTTTTTCCCTTCAAACAAAAACAAAAACAAAAAACAAATTAAACACAACCACCTTAACCAACCCCCTAATCATTCATACCATAACATACCCACCTTAATAATAAAGTCAATGATGTGATTAATATTAATTGTATTCTCTTAAAGGAAATCTACGTACTATATATCTTTTGTAATCAATAACACGCTTAAACGGTAATTGAACTCCACAAAATTTCTATTTTAAGGACTAATTCAGACAAAAAAAAATTCTATGTTTAATTGCTTTCCCAAGAAAATACAAACTAGATTAATGCATTTGGTGTTGGAGGGTGAAAAAGAGGGAGAGAGAATAGGTGGATGCACAAATAGTGTTTAAAAAACCGAAAATTAAGTAAAAACATGTGTAAAGAGAGTTGATGAATCTGTTTTCTATTTGTGCGAAATTGAGAGAGAATGAGGAGATATGTTCTCTAAATTTTGTTATTATACTGATTGAAATTTCAATAAAAATAAAGTGCAATTGTATACTTAGACAAATTGATGAACTACGTACATCCTTGTGCTCTTTTGTAATTGAACTAAGTATGTGTTTAATTCCCAACCGTTGGAAGAAAATTTTGAAGTTAAAACTTATTTTCCCCCTCTCATGGTAGATGGGATATTGTTTTCATGCATAAATAATTGATTTTGAAGTCGTCTGTATAGAGTATTATTACCATCCCACTCAAGTATCTTTTTATCTTAAATTTCAACAATATTATCTAAACAAGGATGATAAAAGCTCTCAACTAATTATCGACTTTCATTTAATTAGTATAATCATGATGACTCCTTATAAACTAAACAAAAATGAAATATAATGAAATGATTCACGTGAGATTATGCATGTGTTTTTTCGTGTGAGATGACATGATGTCTGATCCAATCATCAAATTTGACTCATGTCCACACATGGATAAATTATTTTTCAAGTAAAAAATAGCCTTAAAAGTGCATACAAAGCAAACTAAAAGATATACATTGGACAAAAAATAAAATAAATATTACACTCTTTTCTTTTTTAAGGAATATTACATAAACTCTAATTCTATGTATTTTCACAAGTAGACAATATATCCTGTATAATTATTTTGTAATTATAAAATCATTATATATAGGTGGTTCTTACAATTTCATTATCCAAATCCATAATAAGAGAATTAGAGAAAGAGTATCAGGATCTCAGTCATCATAAATGTATGAGACGTTACATAAATTTATTGAGACCGACATAACTGTTAATCGATGATGTGTCATTACCTCATTGGACATGATTTATTAGCATAGAGCAGTTGTTTTAGAGCTTAGCTAAGCTAGCAGTAGCAGGAACACTAGTGATTTTAAGTAGTAACAGTAGCTCTTAAACAGCAAAGAAGCACATGGGGTTGGGTTGGGTTGGAGAAGATGAGACTTTTATAAATTCAAAATAAAACTAAAGAAAATAGGTTGCTCACAGAGGAAACGGAAAGAAGTGAAGAAGCATCGAGATCTGAGAAACCACAATGCTAATCTACGTTTTGCACATTTGCTTCTACGTTTGCTTGAAGATGAAGCTTTGAGCCTCCGAACCGTTGAATCGGCATCGAATCGAATCTCTGCACCTCACCTTTACTCTTTCTTTTTTTCACTACCGTCGTCTTCTTCAAGATTTCGAGCCGTTACAGACACACACCATAACCTTCCTTCCATCGTGACCACTACTTCTCTCTCTCTCTCACTTCCGCCTCTGAGCTTCTGCTTCACATTTACTGCACCGCTCATGGCGGAGGAGCTTTAGCTGTTTCGGTACTCTCTTTCTCCTTTTCATCTCAGTAATTTTACTATTTTTTTCTTAGTTGTCTCGTTCTTAGCTTCTTGTTTGTGATTTTGTGTGCCTTTGTTGGGAAATAGCTTTGTTTTTTGCGATTTGGAGTTGAATTTGCCCTAGAACTTGCTTGCTTCGTGAAATTAGCTCAGAATTTATGCTCGATTCGGCTACTTTTTTGTTTCTTTTTTTGCCTGAGGTACTATGTTTGAAGCTACATTGCTTGTGAACTGTGGTGTTGAGGTTTTTTGCGGTAGATTTTGAGAATTGGAGCAAATGTGACTCCATTGCTTGTCAGATTTTGTCCTCTACTAGCTTCAGGCTCTTCTTTTTCTGCTCATGTTTGACTCTTCGGTTCTTATCTTCTGTTTATGTTTTTCCTTGTAATTGATGCTTATTCTACAATCTGATCTGAATTTCTAAATTGAGCTGCTGGCTTCACATTGCTCTTTCTTTTTCTAGCTTTGGTCAAATATTCTCCAATTGCTGTTTCATTAAAGTTTATGCTGTTACAAACTCTCATGAACCTGTTGCCTAGTCTTGAGAACTGAAATGCATGAACTTGTTGCCTAGTCTTGAGAACTGAAATGCATGATAACCTAGGTTTTCGGTTACAAATCTCACCTCTATTGCATGGAATATCCACTGCAGTAACTGAAGGTAGGGAAGAAAAAGAAGGAACAAAAAACACTGTTTTCCCCTTTTGAGTTTCCTTGACTTGCGGCTTTGAACTTGTTAGATGGTCAAAACAAATTGCATCGTGAAAAACAAAATCACTTATGAATAATTACTGAAGAAAAATGCTGTCTCCTTGGAAAGCTAGTGGAATTATCAATTATTTGGATAATTGAGAGGACCAGGCATTTAGCACTTGTCCATCTTTTTTAATGGTAATTGGTTTTGTCTCAAATAACATTTTGCAGAAAGTACTACCAAAGTTGTTTTTTTTATTTGTTTAAATTTCCAGTATTGTTTCTAAGTGCTGGTATTCAAATATTATATAAATGTGTTTCAAGGTTTTTGTACTCATTCTCTGTTTTGTTCTGGTTGATGATTTATGATCCATTGTCGGCACAGTTTATCAAACTCTTATAGACCATGAAAGAGAGGCATTTGAAAAGCTGAAAAAGGTGCCCTTGCAGCATTTAGTATTGCTTGCTTTACTGCTTTTGCTTCTTCTTCAATGGAAAGGATTATGCTTTTGCCTTTGTATTTATAATAACTTTACCAATGTATATTTTTTTAATAATCGAATTAACTTGTATACTTTCTATATTGAAATAATCCTGTAAAATAATTAACTGGATTTTCAGAAATGCTAATCAAAGCGAATTTGTGGTTCTAGTGATCCAAACTTTGTATGGGAATAAAGAAGTTACTTTTTCTTTATCTTTATGCTCTATACCTGGTCATAAAAAACAAAATTATCCTCCTACAGACAAAATTAAACCCTCTTTTGAGTTTGAGTGGTCAAATACTACATGGTTCAAGATTTGACGTGTGGAACCTTCTCTACTTCTTCACAGAACATAGCAAATACTAAGTTCTGTGGTAGTCAATTTAGCAAACAAACAGGATGAAGTAGTTGGATTTGAACTTGGAAGTTTTTCGAAGTTGGAGTTATCACTTATCAGTTTAGAGTTGCCACTTCTTTCTTTCCACCAGAAGGTATTATGTATACTGTGGTTTAAGTGCTGTAAATTCACACCATGCATTGTATTGTAAAAAGTTTTTTAAGGTTGTTTGACAAGAGCCAATCAGTATTGCTATCTGATAATCATCTTAAGTTGCAAGATTATTCTGTATCTGGTTTCTTTTTGTTGTTCTTTTTTTTCTTTCCCATCAATAGGACTCGAGTCAAAAGCAAAGGGCACAATGCATCAATGTTTTGCACTGAGTTAGTATTTCTCATATATTATTCACACCATTTAGGAGGGTGCGAAATGATCCTTCCAACATATATATATATTCTTTAGCATCCAATTCTCCACAACATTTGATGCTCTCTTTACTTTGTATTATTTGATTATTGATAGTATTGCTTTGTTTTGTGAATAAACTATGATGCAGTGATAACAGTTTTTCATTTGAGTTCAGATTTAATTGTTCACTGATCTTAGTAATGGAAAAACAGTTGATGTTCTGAAATCTGAACCTTATATGTCACTTAACCAGGGAAACAAGAATTGCTAAGCAAAAACGCATCTAGAGCTTCCTCCAGACCGCACTCCATGAAGCCGGGCTTTGTTTTAGCAGCAACTGTACTCTTGGTTTTCCTTTCTTCAAGTATTGCTGATCTGAATTCAGACAGGCAAGCTCTCCTCGACTTTGCTGGTGCTGTTCCTCATGGACGGAAACTTAACTGGAATGCTAATACTTCGGTCTGCTCCTCTTGGGTTGGAATTAATTGCACCCAGGATGGGTCCCGTGTGCTTGCCCTTCGGCTTCCAGGTGTTGGCCTCTATGGTCCAATTCCAGCCAATACACTTGGAAAGCTCGATGCCCTTTCAATCTTGAGCCTTCGATCCAACAAGCTCAGTGGAAGTCTTCCATCTGATTTACTCTCTCTTCCATCACTCCACTACCTTTACCTTCAAAATAATGACTTTTCTGGTAATATTCCATCCTCTCTCCCTGCCCAGCTCAATGTGCTTGATCTCTCCTTCAACTCCTTCACTGGCAAAATTCCAGATACAATTCAAAATTTAACACATCTAACTGGATTAAGCCTCCAGAACAATTCCCTCACTGGATCCATCCCTGAGCTCAACCTCACAAGGCTTAAACATTTGAATTTGAGCTACAATAGCCTGAATGGCTCAATTCCACCTACCCTCCAAAAATTCCCTGCTTCCTCGTTTCAGGGAAACTTACAGTTATGTGGACCGCCGCTGAATCACTGCTCTTCAATCACCCCTTCACCTTCTCCTTCCCCAACTTACTCACCACCTCCCCCTAAAAAACAAAAGAATGGTTCTGAGCGGAAACTAAGTACAGGAGTTATCATTGCCATTGCATTTGGGGGATCTGCTGTGCTCTTTCTTCTAGTTCTGATTACTGTGATATGCTGCATGAGTAAAAAAGATAGAGACAGTGATGGCGTGTTGAAAGGAAAAAGTGGAAGGAGCGAAAAGCCTAAGGAGGACTTTGGGAGTGGGGTACAGGAAGCTGAGAAGAACAAGTTGGTCTTTTTTGAAGGCTCTTCTTATAACTTTGATCTTGAGGACTTACTGAGGGCTTCTGCTGAAGTTCTTGGAAAGGGGAGCTATGGTACAGCCTATAAGGCCATATTGGAGGAGGGAACTACGGTGGTTGTGAAAAGGTTGAAAGAATTGGTGGTAGGGAAAAGAGAGTTTGAACAGCAGATGGAGAATGTGGGGAGGCTTAGTCAGCACCCGAATATTGTGCCTCTTCGTGCTTATTACTATTCCAAGGATGAGAAACTCCTTGTTTATGACTACATATCAGCTGGCAGCTTTTCCACATTGTTACATGGTATGCTCTATCCAATTATCTTTTTCCTCTTTTTATTTTATCAATTCCCGCCACATATTTATTTTATCCACTATGAACTTATATGGCAAAGAAACATAACATCGAAGAAAAATCATTAACTCCTTTATGGTCATCGACAGAGAGCATCCTGAGTAAGAATCAAGTTAGTAGAAGGCTAAATGTTACGAGTTACTTGTAGGAAGAATATCTTAATATGAAATCGGACCCACACAGCAAGTATTGACAAGAAGTTGCATATAATGAACAAAAAAAATAAAATTAAAATACGGTGTAGATTCATTTGTAAGAGACTCATTAACATGCCTAAAAGCATATAGTGCATGGTTGTGGTACTAATCTTAGTGACATAAGCATTTCTTCACCTAGATATATGATTTTTGTCCTTATTATCTTCATTCTTATATTACTATAGGAAGTAGAGACACTGGACGAACTGCAGCAGACTGGGAATCCCGAGTAAAGATTTCACTTGGAGCAGCACGAGGAATTGCACATATACATTCTGCTGGTGGTGGAAAATACGTCCATGGAAATATCAAGTCATCCAATGTCCTCCTTACCCAGGATCTTCGTGGCTGCATCTCAGATTTTGGCTTAACTCCTCTAATGAATGTCCCTAATGTACCTTCCAGAAGTGCAGGATACAGAGCTCCTGAGGTGATTGAAATACGCAAGTCTTCTCAAAAGTCCGATGTTTACAGCTTCGGTGTTCTCCTCCTCGAGATGCTAACCGGCAAGGCCCCAGCTCAGTCACCGGGGCATGATGACGTGGTCGATCTTCCAAGGTGGGTCCAATCCGTTGTTAGGGAGGAATGGACGGCAGAGGTGTTTGATGTTGAGCTAATGAAGTATCAGAACATTGAAGAAGAGATGGTGCAAATGCTTCAAATTGCTATGGCCTGTGTGGCAAAGGTGCCGGACATGAGACCTACAATGGAGGAAGTAGTGAGGATGATCGAGGAAGTCAGGCCCGTTGATACTGAGAATCGGCCATCATCGGATGATACCAAGTCAAAGGGCTCAAATACTCAGACTCCATGACTGACCACAGTGCCGTATGTATGCTAGTTTTTTTTTGGATTCAGCAAAGAAATCCGTATTCTAAATGTTATTAACAGGATAGCACCAGCCTCGTACACATAATAAGTCTTCGCGTCTAACAGTGAACAATAGTTTCGATTCTGATTCTTTTAGGTTTCTAGAGTAAAAAGATTTGTGTGCAGTATTTGTTTGACCTTCTTGATTCACTGGTTTCCAATTGTGATTTTCTTTAGTTTTTTTTAGAGTAAGAATTGTGTGTAGCATTTGTTTGAAACTGATGCATGTAACAAAACTGTTGTGCGTGTAATTTGAAAATTTGTCCAGTCTTTGCTACTTAGCAGTACACAGTGCACAAATCTGCTGAATATATGTTTTCAATCAAGTGGCTTCTGAGTATTAGGGTGAAAATTCGTATTCAGGGTCGTGTTTGTGTTAAAAGTTTAGTGTAGTCACCGTTGTGTTTGTGATGATAGTTTATAGGGCCGTCTTACACTCGGAATAAGAACTAGAAAAAAGAAAAAAAAATACAATGATAATTTGATTCTTCTGTCACCATAATAATTGGGAGACCATAGTAAATACTAAATATAAAAAGATAAAAGAGAATTGATTTCATAGTCAACAAAGTCTTTCATTTAGTCTGGCTGTTTTGTCAGAGAACTGAATAACACTACTCGTTTATAAGCGAGTTGACTTGAAATGACGATGGGTCCAAAATTATCCAAACTGACTTTAAATAAACGGATTGATATTGACCGGGCATGACCCATTGAACTTTTATGAGTCATTTGTTACACAATATATTTGAAAATTTGAATTTTTATCTTTAAATATGTGTCAATAAAATGGGTTACACGACCCACTTAATTAAACAGTTTGAGTGAGTTAAATGAGTTCAACACGAGCACAACCCGATTATTAATGGGTTTGAGTTAGTCAACACGAATCTGACGTGAACTCCATTATGCTGAATCCAAACATACTTAAATTCTGCCATTCATGACCCAAATTGTAACCAGACAAGCTGCTATATTGTTTATTCAGTACCTATATTGGTCCACAATGTGTATATATCATATTCATAGCAATATTGTATTACAAAAGGTTGATGATTCAAACAAAATTTGTATGCAACTTCTCTACTACAAAACTATATCTTCCTTGTGTGCAAACATTGTAAAAGAATCAGCTCTCAGTCAAATCCCAAGTTAAGGGCTAGAGTTTGAAGTGTTCTTATCCGCCAAATCGGCGCCACTGACATATCTAGCAACCATAGATATTAATCTGAGAGGCGCACCAGTCAGTGGAGCATCTGAAAGCGACACATCTGAGAGTGGCGCGGAGGCAACCTCTTCACTAGTCTTGGCAGCTTCCTGCAACGCGAGATCCACAGTTTCATTATCATTCAGTGAGGTATGTTCTGTTTCTCCAGATGCATCAGCTTCTGAAATGTTTCGAACTGCACGAGCATGTTGACCATCCGCATTATCATTATAACCAGATTTTCCATCTTTGATATGGATAGCTCCAGAGGACTCCGGCTTCGTACCTGATACATGCTCATTGGATCCAGAAATGGGATCAACAGTTTCAGCAGCTTCAACCTTCAGAACATCGGTTCCAGTGGCTGAAGAATGCCCAACTTTTGCATCTCGTTGGTTAAGTTCAGCTTGCAACTCATTCACCTGAGACAAAAATGTAGCAAGAACATATGAATTGTTAAAATGTTCATTACTAGCAACTTCCAGCTCATAAAATGTTCATCACTGAACAAGGTAGAATTGTTAAAATGCGCGAGGATACTTGTAAGAGCGACAATTAGTTTGGATCAAGCTACAAAAACCTTGGTTGATGTAATGCTGACATCATTAAATGGATAAAACAGTGCAAGTTATCATGTGGAAACGGAAGAGAGGGAGAGGGGTAAAACCTTTTCAGCAAGTTCGGTATTTTCTAAAATCAACTTTGCAACCAATGCACGTGCTCCTTCCATTTGAGAGTTCGGGTCTTCGTGTTCAGTAGCCTACATCATACACTAGAGTTAGATTCACTTCCTTCTGTCCACATATTCTCTCCCAACGTCATAAACCATAATGGAGTGATTTTTTTTTTGAAAGGACCATAATGGAGTGACTTATTCCTTTACAGAAGTTAGTATAGTGAAAAGGAGCTGGACTTTGGTAGGGCGGACCACGGTTCGATCCCCCACAGCCGCGATTGGGAGGAGCGCAAAACCTTAACCCCGGGACCAGCTCCGAATGGGATTAGTCTG
>JAYMTH010000812.1:0-17802 GCA_036897465.1 Pelargonium australe | reverse complement strand
GCCGCCCCTGTACCACCGTTCACCCCCTCCCGCGTCCCTCCGTGCGGCCGCCTTCGCTCGAGAACCAAGCGCGCCCCGTCGCCTCTTCTCCTTCCTCTCGCTCTCGCGCTCACTGCCCCATCACCCATAACCAGCGCAAACAAAGCAAAGATACACGGCCAGCCGCCGGACAACACCAATAACAGCTACCAAATCCTAATAATAGGGAAAACTCCAATAGGAGGCAGACCACTAAAAGCTTTAAATTTTCTAAATAGGTAGAGAAGATATTCCAAGAGTATAATAATAGCTGAAAATTAAAAATTAAAATTCAATTTGTCACAATTTTAAATTTTGAACTGAAATGAACTTGAATCAACAAAAAATAAATAAATTACCCAATGATTTTCGGCTCCAAAAAAATTGTCCATTGACTCGAGACATTTGCCCATCTACCACATCAGACACCATTGTATGTAGTCACTTTGTCTTATAAGTTTTCAATGTGGAATAGTTTTTGTCACCACTTCAACACACTCTCTTACGTGCGAAGCTCACATTTTTCTTTTATATGAGCTCAACACTTTCACTCACTTTATCTTATAGGTTACCAGAGTGGAACAAACATTGTCATCACTTTCACTTCAACACTAATCAAAGAACCTCAACTACTTCTTCCCATGAAAAAAACATCAATATGACTCTCATCTTCATCAATCAAACCAAGCTAAATCGATTCCTCACACTCAGCACCTACAACATGCTCATTCATGTCCAAACCGACATACTCTCTGCCAACATTAGGAGCATATCAATCTCCATTTATCCGTTGCCCTTGTGATAAATTATAGCACGTAATCTTGTTCACTATCCTCTTAAGTTTCAACCATGTCATTCACCTCTATAACGTTTCTTATCTTCATCAAATCATTCTAAATGAGCATAACATGCCCCCGATTTCAATTACAATCCAAACTAAGACCTAAATCATGGTTTATACACCAACAAATCAATATGCTCACAACTATACATGAGCATAACATGCCCCCAATTTCAATCATAATATAAAAATCCAAACTAAGACCTAAGTGGTAACAACTTCAACAGAACAAAAGTTTGAAACTTTATTGTCAATCTACATCCACGTAACATTAGTGATAAACTACAACTACTATAAGAGAATAGAATTAAATTTTGATCGATTTACACATTCAGTTAGCCTGAATAGTGTTCGAATGTTTTCAAAAACTAACTTCAACTTCGAAGTAAACAATCACCAAACAAAAAGCAAGTGATCAACCCATTGCACCGAAGCCATAAATCTACATCACGATTCACAACTTCAACCCCCACTTTGATGTTTAGACAATTACAACCAACCTTACTATTCAAACAACTCTTTAACATCCACCATTTTAGTTTTGGGAGAGACGACATTTGAAGGTATGCATTTTTTTCTTTACAAATCTTCAAAACGACAATGTTTTTGTGATAACTGAAATAGAAATCTCAAAACATGTCATTTTAGTGCTTTACCAGACGTGCGTGAGATGACGTGGAAGTAGAGCTAACAAAAGAGTACCTAACATGTCAAGTGCCCGAAACCCAACCCATTTTGAGTCGGGTCCAAGTATGAATTTATCAACCCGGAAAATTCGGGCTAAGATCGGGTTGGATGTACTCGCAAAAAAAGGTATGAAACCATTTAACCCTCACACATTTATAGAACCGCTAGGGTCAACCCACAATACACTCGGATAGCGGGTTTGATTTGTATTGCCCAGATTTTATTCTGCGGAGCATCCTTGTCCCTGTCTCTCTCCTTCTCTACTGCTTCGTTACTACAAGCACGCACACAACAAAAGTGGTAGAAATCGCCGCCGCAAGCTCCGTCGCCAACGAAGCCCTAGCTCTCTCCCTCCCGCCGCAAAATGAACTGCGCAAGTAAGTCTCTCTCCTACCATCTTTCCTTTAACTGCTCATTGTGTGTCTCTTTTTCTCTGATCTATGTTCCTGCTGTTGCTCTCCGACCTTTCAGTATCCGGCGAGGTGCCGGAAGAGCCAGTCGTCTCAAAGAACTCCGGCCTCCTCTTCGAGAAGCGCTTAATTGAGCGTCATATATCTGTATGTTCATCTGCTTCCTCTATCTCACCATTCTAGGGTTTCCGTTTCATTTCTGCTCTGTTTGGTTCCTGAGAAGAACCTACTGAAAGGGTTGTGTTTTGAAACTCGTCACTTTATTTTAAGCACATTAGCACAGACATTAATCCAACAGTGTGGACTTGTAATGGATCTTGCAAAGATGTCTCATCTTGGTTGAATATGTTTACGGCTTTCCCCTATCTTGGTTCATGATAAATATTGGTTAAGGAAGAAGATTTAAGGAATTTTGTTTTCTAGACATGACAAACTAAAACTGCATTCAATATTTTGCTTCTGTGCACTCCAGTAATGCTAAAATGCGAAGTACAACTATGGATCTTCAAATGTAGATATACTCTCTCAAAACCAAAATGAGTGTTGCGCTTTCACATTTTGTACAAATTAAGACCAAGTTAGTCAGGGTTGGATTTCCCCTTATATACCCCAGTCCTCTTGTTTTTACCACAAGGGACTTTAATTTACTTATCTTAGACATATTGTTTGTTGGTAACCATGCATAGCTAATCAACCAAAAAAGGAAATTGAACACTCATTTGGTACAAAAGGTATTTGGAAAATTGACACTCAATTTGGGACTAAGGGAGTATTTGCTTATTATGTATATTTTTTCTTTCTTAGTACAATTTGAACTCTTAGTTTTATATCTCAATGGGATTTAGCTCTCCATCTAATAGGAAACTGGAATTTCGTTTTCTACTCCAGGATTATGGTAAATGTCCAGTTACTGGGGAGCCACTCACTATGGATGATGTTGTTCCAATCAAAACTGGCAAGGTATGAGTCGTAAAGACCATTTTTTTTACTGTTACTGTATTAGTTGAATTCTTAGTTTTGCATTGGTTGATGCTGATTTCGTGGTCCTTGTTCTGCAGATTGTAAAGCCCAGACCCGTACAGGCCGCTAGCATCCCGGGGATGCTTGGAATGTTTCAAATTGTATGTATAGTTGATACCTAATCCTGTTTTTATACACTAAGTTCATGTCTCAATATTATTGTTGTGTTAGTTTGCTGGTTTTTATTTCGCAATGAAGACCATTTTCTTGGTATAAAGTTCTCTGATTGGGATGAGACTACAAATGTACTTCTCTGAAAGTTGCCTCCTACGTCCTACCTGTTGAAAATTTTATTATTTTCTTTATTGTAAAGTTTTTTTCTCTGTTTTTAAAAATAGGAATGGGATACTTTGATGCTATCAAATTTTGCATTAGAACAACAACTACATACAGCGAGGCAAGAGCTAAGTCATGCTCTTTACCAGGTAATACCTACTAGATTTGATGCCTGCTATAGTTTGTATCCACTTTAATATATTGTTATTCTGGTTGTATAACATCCACTATGGATTCCTTAAGCTAATACTAAATGTGCACCTCATTACTTGCAAGATTGTTTACTTTGCCTTCATATTATCTTATTTTCTCCTCACTATAAGTTTATAGTCCGTTTATTACGAGCTTTAGCATGTAAACACTTATTGTGAGATGGAAGCGTGACTGTTTTCTATGCTTTGCTTTTGTTGTCACATAAAATCTTTTACCCCCTTTTGTTTTGTAAAAAGAAACTGAAAAGGTGTTCTTTTTCTTATAATATTTTCTTTTCATCATTTCTCTTTTATTCTTTTGTTACATGAATGCTAAAGTTGAGGAAGCTAGCATCAGGGTATAAAGAATATTGTCTTTTATGAACTGGGGCCACTTTTGAAGTTCTGATATATACCTTCCATACTCCGAAGGACAATTGCGTTGTTGTTTTATTCTTCCATGAATTTATAATACGCAAACAAATTTAACATGTGGTTACTCACTGTACTGGTTCCTTGTGCATAAGCTCCCCTCTTTCAAATCTTGTGCATTGTTTATGAACATAGATAAAGTGTAGGGGTTGTGTTTTGGTGGCAATTCTGTTATTTATAAGTTTCTTCATTTCCTTGTCCTACAGGTCATGTGTTTACACTCATTTATTTAACCTTGAGATAAAAATTTGGATGATAGATAAGTAATTTATTGATCAACTAACCTTATTAAATGAATTGGGTATACTTTTATATTTGGCAGCATGATGCTGCTTGCCGTGTGATTGCAAGACTTAAAAAAGAAAGGGATGAAGCAAGGACATTCCTTGCGCAGGCTGAAAGGCAAATTCCAATGTCTGCATCTACTGTTGCAGATCCTTCTGTCCTTAGCAATGGGAAAAGGGGTACTATTTTGCATTCTTCCGATTTCATTTTAATGAATTGCATTTAGTGATTTAGATATCCAATAGCTAATTTTGTTCTGTTATTTAAATAAGTTGCTGAAGATGAGGATATGGGCCCTGGTGGAAAGAGAATACGCCCTGGAATTTCTGCTAATATCATTGCCGAGCTGACTGATTGTAATGCAGCTCTTTCACAGCAGCGCAAAAGGAGGCAGGTATTCCTTCTGATGACATCAAACCAGTCAAACTGTGTTCATTACATGAATTACAGAAACGTTAAGATATAGTTTGTGATTTATTTATAATGCTTATAAAATTCTTATCTGATTTTCTTTTGGTTGGCAATTCATATGCAATTTTATGTGTTTTGATTTTTAACCATTTTAATTATCATTACTGCATTGTCTTATGTTTCTTTCCAGATTCCCGCAACGTTGGCTCCAGTTGATGCTCTAGAGAGATACACCCAGCTGTCTAGTCATCCTCTTCACAAAACTAGCAAACAGGGCATCACATCTCTTGATATCCAACATTCTAAGGTAATAAATTTCCTATGCAATTCACACAGCTATATAACTGTGTACTTTAAGTTGACTATTGTTGTAACCTTATTTCCATGCTTTAATATATAACACGAGTTTTATTTTGGTAATCACCTTTCTTTATGAAAGTTCTGGATGGGTGTTCACGGTGCTCTAGTTATTCTCTGGTATATATGTAAATAAAATTGGTTCTAGGCGGCTATGTTTTGATAGTGAAGTGAGAAAAGAAGTGATATATTGCTTAAAAATCTTGAAAATATACAATAGAAACTGAATTGGTGGAGTTGACCTTTACATCTCTCTAAAACAAGAAAAACTTAGTAACAGCTGTTCGGTTTATTTTTCTGTGGTACACTTTTGTATGTGATATACAAAGATTTCATTGTACCTTAATATTTTGTTAATGATGCATTAACCTAGGATATCTCAAGGAGGGTATCCTAGAGAGGAATGGGTTTTATGTTAATGTTGTCTAGGATTTATTTGAATAGATACAAGTATCCTGCTTCGGCAAGGACAAGGTGTTGGACATGTTATATCAAATTTTAGACTTGGGGACATGACTGTTGTGTCTGCATTTGCCTGCTTGTTTGTGCAAGAAATGGATTGGCATAATGTAAAATTGCCATGTGCAAGTAGCTATCTTGGATCTCACAGTTTCAAACACACCATATCACTCATGGCTTGTTAAGATATATTGTGTGTTTATCTGAAGAATAAATTATTCATAATTTGACTTGTGTCTTTCGAAACTTAGAGCCAAGAAGCTAATAATTGTTTACATTTTACTGTTTTTGTCATTCAGTTAATTGATTTTGACTGCCAGTTTTGCATTTAATAGGCTGGTTTTTCTCTTGGTGCAGTGGGCCAGATAGTGATCATAATGGATGCCTATGTAGTTCATCTTCTCTGACCTAAGCATTTTTTGTTTGTTTTGCCTGATTGTTAGGACATCATTGCAACTGGCGGGGTTGACACAAATGCAATACTCTTTGATCGGCCATCTGGGCAGATCATATCTACACTCAGTGGTCATTCAAAGAAGGTTATTCCTGTATTTTGTATCTAATTCTAAATACTAAAGTTACTATTCTGTCCCTTAAAATTTCTAAGATATTGTACATTGTTTGTTTGATAGGTTACTGCTGTAAAATTTGTGGAGCAAGGTGATTTATTTCTTACTGGCTCAGCCGACAAGGTAAGCCACGGTCAACTTTGTCAGTCTTATATTGAACATTCATGACTCATGATTGTGTTCATAATTTACTTTTAGTTCTTGAGGTTAATCTTGACCTCCTGACATTTCTATTGCCCCCTTCTCCTGTGAAATAGAAAAGAAGTTGAGGACTAAAGTGGATATAAAGTTTAAGAATATCGAAATAATGGTGAAATCGGACACAATATGCTTTTTACAGGCTAGTTGAAAGAGATTCTGATAATCAAACACCTATAGATGGAAACTCGAACTCATAAAAAAGTAACCTTGTCCAGAAAGTCTCCTTTTTATGTGTTATTACTGTTACTGTCCCTGTGTTTAGATGGAACATATATTCGTAATGTGATTGTGTCAGTTTTTAATGATTTAACTTAATTGTGTCAGTACTATCTCTCATAGCTCAATTTAGATTGTCCTTCAAATGATGAATAGTTGCTGCATTTTAAGTCATATCAGTTCTATCAGAATTTCATATTTCAAACCACTTGGTTGCTTTAGAAATGTTATTTTATTTATTTTATGTACCCACTGTTTATTAGATCTGCAAAGACTCAACTTAAATCCCTGCATATTGAATTGAGCTATATTCTTCTTCTTTTGTCATTTATGCATCTTTTGCTAATCAGGTTGAATATTAAAGTTCTATGACACAATAAACTGCCAGTTGATATGGCTTGGATTTATTTGTAAACTCAGATTTGTAGATTCTGAGGAACAGATTAAGTTTTGAACTGTTATAAAGCATGGCCCTTTCTGCTTCAACATTAATATTTGCTCCTATATAGTTTAAGGCTTAAGAAATTCATTTATCTCTGTGTATCACGATTCTGTGTTTCTGGTTTAATTTATAACTACTACAATTTTTTATTTTTTATTTTTTGGGTTAGCATGCAATCTTATTTGATTAGTTTCATAATGGCAGACGGTTCGCGTGTGGCAAGGCTCTGATGATGGGAGCTATAGTTGTAGGCACATATTGAAGGATCATACTGCAGAGGTAGTTTTTTTACCCATGTTTTTTATGGCCTACTAATCAAGTTACATAGCTTCTTATGAATAAGTTTAAGAATTTTCTCCCCTCTTCACAAATTTAGGGTTGTATGATTTAGATAGAAGTTTAAGTGCATGTTGTATCTCCTGCTATGTGGTGAGCACTTTTAAAGGGTGCTGCTTCTCTTTAGTCTCCTCAGATACCAGTTTCTCTGACTCCTTGGACAATTTCAGTTTTAAAAGTTCTATTTTTATTCTTGGTTACATAGCATTCATGGATGTGTGTTTGTAAATAAAGTTGATGTAAATCATTCTGTTGAAAACCTCAAATCATGAAAATCTCAACTATTAATGTTGAACAATGATTGTGATGGTTCACTTGAAAATCATAGCATTTAAGCCACATTTAAGAAAGTAGAGGTGGGCAGGTTAGCGTAACTTAACTGGAGTTGATATATTTTATATTGTCACACATTTTAGACTGTAAGCCATTGATTTCATTATCCTTGCTGTTATTTAATCTTCTTTTGATGGAACGTAACTTGTGGTGTCATATCACATCATACATGCATCATGATAGATGCCTATAAAATCTCTCTATTGCTATAGTGCTGTAAACATCAATTTGTGTTTTTCATGACTCTGAAATCTCAGGTGTCCCTTTGATACAGCTGTTATTTTCAATCTGTTGATGTATTGATGATATGCATTTTTATTCCTTCCACCTTCCAGGTGCAAGCTGTAACTGTCCATGCCACAAATAACTACTTTGTGACTGCTTCTCTCGATAATACATGGTGCTTCTATGATATTACTTCTGGTCTCTGTCTTACACAGGTTCGAAATTCCTCTGAGCATACATTCAGTCATGACATACTTTGAGATACATGTCAGATAACATGTCAGCTTCATTTTCTTTTTAGAATCAGCAAACATGTATTCCCATTGCATTGCATTGCATTAGTGAACTGCTGGAATTTCATTCCCTTCATGACTCAATTCTAAGCACAACAGTCTTGTGTTTATGCATCTTGATATTTTAAATCAACTTCCAATAATGTAGAGGAAATAACAGGCTACCCTAAGGTTGCATTTTTGCTTATCATGCATGTGGTGCATATCAGTATTTATTATTCCATTTCTCATTAATGTGTACAATGGTGAAATACCGATACATTTATGCCCATGCTTGTACATGAGCGTACATGTGTGTTAGTTGGTATATAGACACATGCTGGGTATGTTGACAGAAACTTGTAGTTTGGATTTCTGTTCTACACATGCATGCGTGCATCCTTGTTACATACCATCCACTTGTGGCCATGTCAATTTTACAAGTCTTTTTTCTACAGGTTGCTGACACTTCAGCAACTGAGGGTTACACAGCTGCAGCTTTTCATCCTGATGGTCTCATCCTTGGTACGGGAACTTCAGAGGCTATTGTTAAGATTTGGGATGTAAAGAGTCAGGTATAAAGTTATTTCTGTTGTGGGCTATATTTTGGTTTGATTGTTCCTATTTTGATTGTGTTTTCTCTTACTGCTGTACAGGCAAATGTTGCAAGATTTGATGGACATCTTGGACCTGTAACTGCCATATCTTTCTCCGAAAATGGTTACTTCCTTGCAGTATGTATCCCTATAAAATGCGCATTGTAGTTTGGGATTTTGCCTCCCACGTTCTGATTCAATTTAATATTATGTTGTGAATTTGACAGACTGCGGCTCATGATGGTGTTAAGCTGTGGGATCTACGCAAACTGAGGAACTTCCGTACATTTTCACCATATGATTCAGACACGCCAACAAATTCTGGTTTGTACTCTTCCATGCCTGTTTATATATTGCTTGGCTATGGTTCTGATTTTGTTGATCTATTATTATACATCCTTGTCCACTTGAGTTATCTACTGTGGCTTGTGTTTTTTCATTTACATTATGCCAACTTGCGATACTACAATGTATGATAATCAAATAAACGATCTGTTTTGGGTCATTACAGTGGACTTCGACCACAGTGGAAGTTACCTCGCCATAGGAGGCTCGGATATAAGGTGAGTGTTTCTGCAAGATCTAGTTTTCTAAAGTTTGTAGAAACTAGAAAGTTAGAAAGGGGTGAATACTGAACGTAGTTTCAGGTGTACACAGTTATTTATATATATATTTCCTAGTTTAGTTCTAATGTATTTTTGAACATATGGTCTCTGTTTTGATAAGTTACCGCTTAACATGATTGTGGCGGCACTCCATTCTTTCCTAGTTAATTTCTAGAACTAACATCAAGCATTCTACTTTTGCAGAATCTACCAAGTTGCCAATGTTAAATCAGAGTGGAATTGTATCAAAACTTTCCCTGATCTGTCCGGCACAGGTAGGTTTCTACCATTTCTCATTCCTGGTGTCATCTATTATTATTATTATCCATGGCCTCGTAAAATAGTTTCACCGCTGAATCCTGATAAAAGAAAATTATATGTTTGCTTTGGTTGGCAGGTAGAGCAACCTGTGTAAAATTTGGTTCAGATGCAAAATACTTAGCTGTGGGGTCAATGGATCGGAATCTCCGCGTCTTTGGTCTACCCGAGGATGATGGCCCATCAGAATCATGAAAAGCCCCCAACTTGTGATCTTGGTGAAGAGAGGCTCTTGGCATTTCCTGTAATGTCACGGCGATTTGTTTTGTGCCTGTATTCTAATAGACTGATCGGGAAATGTAGAATCTGAACTATTTTTAGTGACGCTGAGGTGGCTCGTTTCTCTCATGAATAAATACTGGAGGGAAAGCCACAGAGATGGTTTAATTTTGGCTGATTTGTTGTTGTCAACTGAGGTTTAAAAGATGGAACTATACTCATTAGGGCTTATTTTGATGTATTACCTTGAAATCTGAGAACTCTGAACATTTCCGACTCAATTTGGTCCTTCAACTCTTGATATAAGCTTTCAAATACTAACCAAAATATAACATCTATATAACTCTACCTTCCAAAATAATTGTCCTCTTTCTATACAAATTATCTAACAAACGAACAATTATTTTGTAACGGAGTGAGTAAATTCAGGACACCGTTTAAGCATGAAAAGACAATAACATGACTAGAGAATAGTAGAATACAAGTAGGATTTTCTCAGTCATGAATGTGGCTGGATGTAAAGGTAAAATAAAAAAATATAACAAGGCTTGGGAGTTGGGAGGATTGTCATATACATAAATAAATTAGCAAGACAGTACTTGAGACCAAATGCGCGCTACAATCAATTTGACATTATATGATTTTCTGACATCGTCACAATACGGAGTGAAACTGGGAAGAAGATTCAACAAATGTGATCACGAAATCGAAATGAGCAAGCCTTGCACCAGTCTTGTCAAATGTCATGTTAGGAACTGGTACTGTGATGAGTGCGTGAATCCCCACAGCTGCATACATGGACAAGTACTTGGATAAATATAACATTATATATAAATAAGCAAAAGAAACCGATCTAATTTTAGAATTTTCAGCTAATAAAACAATATATATGCTGCCGGCAAGAATAGAAGCTAGAGTTTCGTTTTGGACAAAAACATTTAAGAAATGATGGGAAGCATCACTCAGTATATAGTTCCACTGAATCTCTCTAATGGTAACATAAAAATAGTAACCACCTAAATGCACGGTGAACAAGCAAGGAATAGATCTAGCAACTTAGATAAGTGATAACCAACTTTCAAATTTTGTAGGAGAATATAACCAATTATATTACACCAGAGTATGAAATGCAACAATCATCATGCTTAAAAAAATACTATCTACAAGAACCAACCAATGGATATTGTAAAGCAACACACAAGACGCAATTGAAGATGACAATATAACTTAGTTTACCTCAACATTCTTCAATTCGAACTCTGGCTTATGAGCCAAGCATAAATTTCCAAATGTATCACAGGGTCCACTGGTTCCATGTAACCTTTTGAAAGAGAAGTTAAAATCAGGATAAATTTTACAAGTTTAGCTCTACATTAAGGAATAAACAAGTAGAAACACCCTAGAAGAAAGCAGCTTACAGATCCCCATCCAAACATAGAGCAAAGTTTTCACCGCCACCAAATGCGAGCAAGTCATTTAAACACATGTAGAAATATCTGTTGGCACCTACACAGGTCAGCAAAAAATCAGCTTATCAACACAAACTTTTGAATCACATTTAGTAACAGAATTTGTGCAATGATTATTTAGACCTCATATGCAATCCTTATTTTAATTTCCAGTCAGCTTCATCTTCAAAATATTTTTAAGTTTGAGCAAATTATACTATATGTAATTGTTAACTAAATACTAATTTACAAGACTTCAGTATAAAACATATAAAATAAAACTATAGACATACAAATGGATTTCACAGGTGGATTTGGCCTTATCATTTTTTAAATGGATAGTTTTTTTTTTATGGTTGACGCATCTTGTCCTGTTCTATAAACAATCCTGGTACGAGTCAAAGTGTGCTGATTGACTGATTCATATGGGTATTTACCTGGACTATGCAAAACACCTATGTAGGATGACTTTTGGTGTGCAAAAGGAACAATCCGACAAAATAATACTATTCGTTAGTACAACAAGATAATCTAGAAGAAACAGTCAGAGTCTATATCCTAAGAAACCACTCACTGAAGTCCTGTTTTCATCACATTAAATTTTGCGTATTGTCATGCTCTACTAAGCCTGCATGGTAGGAGATATCTGAAGGTGACCCTTTTTTTTTTACAAAAAACAGGAAAACCTAGTCTAGTTTTCTTTCTTAGATGCTCGCTTTGCCCTCTATGCTATACTTAGGGGGTCAATCCTTAACTGAAGATCTGCAGTCAACATATAAGAAATTTCTAGATTGCTAGATCACTAGATACATTTCATACCTACCCGATACAAAAACTAAACTATACCAAAACCCGGGTCACACAAGAGTATAACATAGCAATGGACTGAATTTCACAAAAAGCTAAAGACTGTTGCAAATGTTTTAGAAGGATGGCATGACCATCCTTGAGTTTGCACTTACATTTGAATCCAGTCAACAACAGTTACTTTCATGGCAATAAAAAAAAAAAAAAAAAAAAAGTCACTCCAATCACATCTCATGTTATATTTTTGGAAGCAGAGGAAACTCTTACCAACCAGACATTTAGAGACAGCTATTAACAATATTGTAGTATTCTATTCAAAATGAAAACAATCAAAAATTATCGTAGTTGTTAGTCTGGAATGGGATGCCATTCCAGTGGTGGAGGATGAAATGTTAATTCCATCCTCTGCGATGAATGGTAATCGTAATTCCATTGGAATGATAAATCTCAATTGGGCTCTAACAAACACAATAATGGAATGGGGCCAAGAACTGTGATTCCATTCCAGCCGCATTCCATCCAACCAAGGCACCAAGCAATACATTATACTATAAGACAAAGTTTATAATCAGCCCACTAAAATTACTCTTCAAAATTATCTAAAAAGCGAGGCTCATACAAGGAAATTGCTAACATAACAGTTCATTTTTGAAGAGGTTATTCTGAATTCTTTTGTTAGTATACAGGGTACTTCAATCAGCATCCAAAAATAAACAGTGCTGAACAGCTGATATGCCACCACTCAATTATATTTAGCAGAAGATGCATGGATTTTGATGTGTCTGCTACATTTTCCTAGACAGAGTGTGCATTAATAAGATAAATGATGTTCACCTGTTGGTCTGAATAACCTCGGCTCACCATATATGGTTGTAAAAACAAATGTTTGGATTGTCCCCTATTACAAGAAATGGGAAAATGTAGTGTAAGCAACTAATGAGCAATGAAATCACACTGGTGACAGAAAAAAACTAATAAACTATGTGAAGCTGCAGAAGATAATATATTCACTTAAGACAAAGAAGAGAGGGATACCTATAAGGATAAGAGCGAATTAACTTACTTGATATTTTCTCTTTGCTGTAGGATTCAAGGGGCCTTCTAAAAGCCCACCAAACACATTCCCTTGCTTGTCGCCCACAATCTGTAATTCGTATATCAGTATTCACCTCATATTTTTAAGGAACGACTAAAGAGACCCAACATACTTTAGAGTAGAGATACTTAATCTCAAATTGCTGCCAGCATTTAGGAGACACATTATTAAATACATACATTAACATACCAGCAAACAAGGACCTGGAAGGTCGGCACTCTTACGGATGAGAGTACGGAGTGATATACCATGTCTCAACGTACTGCCCTTCAATTGAAACATGCAAAAGTGAATCAATATCCATACGAACGGTAAACTGATCTAACATGCAGGCATCATAATCTTTAGCAAAAGTTACCTATAAAGCAAAACCCATTGGCATCCTTTTACAATATTAGGGATTGATGAATGCAAAAACTCATACAGCTCTGGGGTGATGAAAGCAGAATCATCCGTGAGTTTAGACAAAGGCTTTTCTGTATTTTGCGGTTTTTCTGGAGTCTCTGGCTCACTCTGTACCTCAGGTGCTTCTTCAAATACTTCAGAACAAGCACTGGGGCTCCTTCCATTGGATGCTGGACTACAGTTTTTATCTTGTTCGAAAGCCGGTGTTTCACTATTCTTGCATGACGGAGTATAATAGTCAAAGTTATCAAATGTATATTGGGACTCAGGACCGTCGTCACTCCTAATAATTGGATGTGGATTAATTGGTTTGAGATCAAATTGATGCCTGTTTGATCCAAATCCATCTGAACTAGCTGAAGGGATAATAAAGGAGAGAAGTGAAGTAAGGGTTGTCCCCCCCTTGCAATTTGACCTGGCCTAAACATTCAGAAGCCTTTGCTTTAAAACTTAAAACACAATAACAAAAAATATAATAAAACAACAAGATTATCTAATGGTTGGTTTCTCAGAAAATTATATCCCGAGGAAGTAAAAACAAATGGAAATCAGTTAAGAACTACTCCAAATGCAATTAAAAGGACACTACTATTACTACTCGATAAGACTAAGAATTGGTATGTGCTCATTATTCAGCTCTTTCAAGCTAAAAAATTCCAAGGAATTGGAAGCCAGTACAGACTTGGTTGAGCCAAAATGCAAGCTTTTGACAATTTGCTACAAAGAGCAGGTCCTAAGAAATTACCCACTTGGTTTCAATGATCTATATATCGTTTCACTTTCTATCTAATTAAATGATTAGGTGGTAATCACATCTTAATATCGATAAAATCAAGCCATAAACAAATCAAATTAACGAGCAAATTCAGCAACAGAATTGCAAAATCTACAATACCCAGATCCAAAATAACCCCAACAAATCGAGAGAAACGAGCAAAAGCAGCTTCAATTACCTGATTCTGCTGAGCGTGATCGAAGGAAGAAGGGGGAGAGCAAGGGGAAGAAGGAGAGGTGGGCGAATCAGCAAAGAGACGCGATAGCCTCTCGCTCACTTTCTCTTTCAATGCATTCATAACGTTTTGTCCTATAGAAATATGATATTATACGATGATGATGATGATGATGATGATGATGATGATGATTCAATGTTTCCTACAAAAACTGAATCGGAAAAGAGAAACAATCAATCACAGATTTTGGAATTTGAATTGGAACCCAGATCGCACATTCGAAGAATCTATCGATGAGATTCTATCAAATCCCAAGTCTCTGTGAAAAAAAATTGGGTTTTTATTTGTAGGAGACGAAAGTGTGAGCGAGCGAGAGGCCTAAGGTCGGTGAAATGATGTATATAAAGGAATTGGAGTGGGCCTTTGATGTGGCAATGGCATTGACAGACAGCAATCAACGGAGAAGAAGGTTAGGTGCTACTCTGATTCTATACTTGTCTTCTGTTTTTTCTCTTCTTTTTAGAATTTTTGGTTATATCTAATTTTGTACCATATTGGTTTTCATATGAGTCTCACATTTTGTGCAAAATTTTGTTTCATAACATATGTACATCTTTCAAGTAATGAATTACTTGTTGTTTTCGGGACGCCGAATCAAGCATGAAAATGAGGTCTCGGTCGGAATGCATGAAGTTCTAGAGATTGTTTGAGAGAGAGAGAGAGAGAAAACTAGAAAGGAAAAATAATCTTGGAACCCACTTGTGTTTGGGCTTCTTGCCTCCGGATGTGTTGCTTGCGCGTGTTGGGTGTTCGTTTGAAGGCCTCATTAATCTCTACCACGCGAGGTAGCGTTTTAGACTTCGAGAACGCTTGGTGATGGTGATCGATGTTTGGTGTGCTAAATGACCTTTTATGGGGACTTAGAAGTGTATCTGAGGCTTTTACGCATGTCTAAAGGAGTCGAGAACTTATTTGGACCTTGTAACAATCCGAACACGATGGAACGACTGAACCTCCCCAAATCGGAAGTAGCTAATTATGCCATCCACGATAAGGGGAAGCTCGTCGCGAACAACCTCCGTGCAAGCTCGTTGAGACGAGCTCCTCCATCGCAACCAACCTGTGCTGGTCATGCACGTTTGTCAGCGGTGATCACTCTTTTCTAGAGAGGAAGTTGGGCTTTGCGTCCTCTGGCGGAGGTGATGGACATTAATGGTGTCTTCGTGCTTTTGATTGTTCAAACTTGTCTATGGGAGTGGATGTTGTGGTCTGCCGGCAAATTAAAGGACTAGTTTTTTAAGACGGATGAAGTACCTTTTGACTACGTTTGGGTCAACTGCACTATAGTTTTATAAGACGGGTGAAGTACTACAACATACACGCTCTTAATTAAATACATATTTTTCCTCTAACTACTCCAAGTGTTAGAAATGATAAACTTAGTAGTAAATGAAAATCTTTAACTTCAAACATTTTGAATGAGTGGCTACTAGCTAGTCTGAACTCAACCCAACAACTTAAGTAGTTAGCTTTTGTTATGGCTGACTCTAAAACCTACAATGTTAGATGGGATGAAGTTAATTTGATTTGATCCTTCCTTTATATATGATAACAATCAAGAGCCATAAACAAAAAGGTTAGTTCTTGGATGGATCTTAGCTTATATATAGAGCTTACATTTCATGAACCCATTTTGCAATAGATTCCTTGTTTTTGCAGACAACAAATTGAAGTTTTTTAACACTTCATGAGAACAATATGTTGATATTTGCTACAATCTAAAACTTGCCGAAACTTTCATGAAACGACCGACCTAAATGGTAAGTACCATCCACAGCTCACCTACCACTGTATGGTTTTGACATGTCCATTGGTTTTGGTCCCCTACCACCCTTTGTAGACATGTTCATAGGATTCAACTCTTCAGATGTCTATGCAAATGCCAAATAAGTTACCATTTTACATAAGCCTCAAACTTATCACCGAACACTAACATGTGATTCCCAATTTGAAACTAAGAAAATTAGTGAATTTGGCCGAGAGAGTTTTGCCACTTTTTACGTTCTGCTCGGAAACGGGCCGAGAGCTTTGATAGCATCTCCCTGATTAAGGACAAAACATCGGTTGTTCCTCACAATAGATTTGTAAATTTGGTAAAGAGAGTTTTGTCACTTTTTATGTTCTTTTCTACTTGAAAACGAACAGAGAGCTTTGATAACATCTCCTTAATTGATAACAGAATGTCACTAAATTTGATAGCGAGGGTTTTGCCACTTTAGAGGACCACTTGATTTGATTATAAATATGTCAATTTATCAAACCCATATTGCTTCTCTAAATCGATCTCCACATACAAAATCTTTCTCCATATATCAAGATTCCTTACTTGAGTTTAATTTTGGAGTGAATGGTTCCTTGGAAGCAACTTATATTTTCCATTTTGAGGCCTAATTCTAAAACACTTTTGAGAATTTTGTCTTGTTTGGAAAATTTTAATCTATCAAATAATTGCAGATTTGGAAGGAGGGAGCAGAGAACAAGCAAAGAAAAGTTCATTTATGATGACATTTTCCAATTTATCAGCGACGGAAAAATCATACTCGAAGTTATAATGTTTATCACTCTCCAAAGAAAGCGTCACCTAAATCTCACCTCATACAGTTGACAACGTACTCAAATCGGGATTTAGTGCAGATTTTGCAAATATTAGCCTCACAAAACAACAAATACAAGAAGAAAATGAACTAATATGTCACCTTTAATTAATGAAATCTTAGTTAGTTAAAACTATTGTCTATTTATATGGATCAGTCTAATCTAATTAAGACAGTTATTAATTAATTCATTAA
Source organism: Pelargonium australe (assembly GCA_036897465.1). Taxonomy (NCBI): domain Eukaryota; kingdom Viridiplantae; phylum Streptophyta; class Magnoliopsida; order Geraniales; family Geraniaceae; genus Pelargonium; species Pelargonium australe. The sequence continues at coordinate 528 of JAYMTH010000812.1, read as the reverse complement.
CCCAAGTGCTGCCCATCCATCTGTTTGTGGCCTCTTCCATGTCTATGAAAAAACACAAAAGTTGCTTCAATATTCAATTCTCAAAACCCTAGCTGTTGAAGCAGCACAAGTGCACAACCATGTCTCATGCAATACTTGTGTCAAACTTGAACCTTCTCTTCTCCTCTTGTTTACCAACAACAAGTAAGAGAATATTTCAGGTACTATTTTGTAATTATTTTATTTTCAAAACTATTTTGTTCTCATTCTCTTTAAAATCTTATAAAACCATGTATTAATATTATTTTATTAACTGATGTTCACTGTTTCAATAAAAAAAATGGTTTTTTTATTACCCTCCTAGCAACTGTGTGTGTGTGCATTGTACTTCTCCTACTCAGCTCTCTTCCTCTTGCATTGCTCTCTCTCATCTTCTTCAACCTCAGCTCAGCCATCAATTCACTCAAAAGAGACAGAGAGAGAGAGAGAGAGAGAGGAGAGAGAGAGGGAGAGGAGAGAGAGAGAGGAGAGAGAAAAATTTTCCGGCGA
>JAYMTH010000811.1:0-17821 GCA_036897465.1 Pelargonium australe | reverse complement strand
AAACTAATTTACCCATTAATTACTTCAAAGAGACTATTTCAGCAATTCAGGATATAGTAGGAGGTGTGTTGTTTGGTAAATTACGTTCTCTCTCATTCTTCTTGCATTGTCAGTTAAAAAAATAATAATAAGAGAGAGGTTGTTTTTTTGCAAAAGGAGACCTAGGGTATATGTAGGGGAGTAGGAAGAGAGATAAATGATATTGTCGAATCAGTTTTATTGCATGACCATTCGAGATGGACGCGTTTAATTTGTTAAGTTGTGTTTGTGTCTTCACATGACTTATTGGTGGCATGGCTTGATTATGGAGAGTTTTTGGCTCTCCGCATAATCATTAGAGAATATGGCACAATCGTAAGTATGTATTTTCGCATTATTGTTTAATAGTATAACATTGTCACAAATTTTGGGTGATCTGTTTTCAAGACCCCTTTCTGTACATTTTTGTTATGTTTCATGCTTATAGATTGTAAAAGAGAACATTTATTTCTACTTCGTTTTCTAATGACTCTCATTGTATTTTTGAATTTTAATTGTGTCATATAGTTTATTGATAATGTATTCTATTAACGTTGTATTGTGCAGCCGAAGTGATATATGATTGAATGTGTTAAGTCACCTCAAAGTTGAATGATGTGTACGTAGTGTATGTGCGTTATTTATTATGTGTCAAGTCGTGAATGACAATGTTGGGAGCCACGATCCCAAGTGTTTGACAAGCAACAATGTGAGTTGTGTAACGGAATCCGATATACTTGAAATTGAGATTCCATTATTGCAACAACTTGTGAGTGTCGCGAGATTCCTTAATGAAAACCTAGATTATGTGAGTAGTGACATGAAACTTGTAGTTATTGTTTAATGTAGGTGATAAAGTGAGAGAGATTGAACATTTTTCAAAGTTTGAAAATCTTCTGAATATGGTGAATATTCAAAGAAATCTTTTACCACACAAATGAAAAAAGTTTTGTACAACCTTTAGATTAGAACCCAAGGAATTTGCAAAATCTTAAAAAACGTGAAAAACACAACAAAGATTAAAAGAACACGAACATTTTCTTGTTGGGTTCAACATGTTTTTAAAACGGACCCAAATTGTTTTCGATTTTCTATCGTCCAGTCTCAGTGTCATCCAATGATAGATGTCAAATCAAACGTTTAGATCTATTTTACATATCAGGTGAAAGGGAGGTTGGTACGACCTCAAGCACCTAAAGTTAGGAACAAACCGCATGGAATATGAGCTAACGGATAAAAATTTACTGGTCCAATTGGCCGAGCTACATGACATAAGATAGGTTTTCGATATTTTATAAATCCTCCAAACAAAATCCGAACCCATAACATCTGCTGAAGAAGTGTCATATTTAAATTATTGAATTGTCAAACACAACAATATTAGTTTTTCTTTTTCATTCTGTTGAGCTACCCCATATAGTTGGTAAGGAGGCTCGAACCCGATACCTTAAAATGAATACAAAACGCTTAACCGTTTGGCCCAATAATAGTTTATTTCAGCATTAACAACATCATATATACAATGTAGACAAGGTTTACAATTGTGCAGTGTTCCTAGAAATATCAACGCAAGAACATTGGTGACAACTCATAGCCGCAGTTAAATTCAACATCCAAAAATTACATTTGTAAACCTCTGTAGAAATGTTGAGTCTGTTTATAGTGAAGAAACATACAGAGACAGAAACAGTGATGACTTCTAATACTTGTTTTAATTTATGATAAAAGACCCAATTTAGTCTCTGAACTTTCGTGTTTTGTCCCAGTTTGGTTACTAAACTTTTTTTAACCCAAAATAATCCATGAACTTTCGTATTTCAATCCAATTTTATCCCTTTTTTTTTTTTACCCAAAATGTTCCGTAAACTTTCAAATATTGACTCAATATGATCCCTCAACTTTTGATATAAGCCCTAAGGGTAAAGACTATTTTGAGTCAATATTTGAAAGTTCAGTGAACAATTTGGGTATAAAAATGTCCAGGGCCAAATTGGTTCGAAAAACGAGATTTCATGAACTGAATTGGGTCTTTTACAAAATAGTATGTGTATGGTTCAATAGCTCTTAGGAATAAACTGTCATCACTTATGATTGCTAAAGAGGACAACATTACCTGACAAAGGTCAGACCAAGTGATGAAAGCCCTTCACTCTTCAGGCAGCTCTTTGATGTTTTGGTTGGAAATGTTGACAAACTGGCTAATTTGCTGGGCTTATTGGGACAGGAAGATCAGTTAATCGGCATATCCGAAAGCTCTTACTCTGAACAAATCTATTTTCAACTAGCTCGAATAACTTCAGTTAATAGCTCATTGAACAGAAAGTTTCGAAATAAGCACATGGTGGCTGCACATTTTAGATTACGATCCTTTCATACATTACCAGTGCCCCGAAAAGAGATCAGCTGTACGGAAATACCATGGTGGAGTCTTCCTCTAGTCGAACTGTCAAGTGTCCGATATCTGAGGACAAGAAACAAGGTTAGTAGAATAGTAGGTCAGGGATGTCCTCACATGACCCCTCCAATATGAGAAGTCTAGGACTAAACCATATTGTGGTCAAACCTAATATGTTAGCTTGATTTCTTATGGTTAGTATAGAACTCGGAGGAAGGCTGATGGCAACCTCAGCACAGTCAGGAACTTCTAAATCGGTGAAGATTACCTTCTTGCAGGGCAATGCTGTAGTAGACTCTCGTGGCGAGCAGGGACTTGAATGTCTTCTATTTGCTTGGCTAGTTGTTCAACATTCATCTCTTGTCAGGCGTCAAGACGGATTGCTTGGCCTGGCTGAGACAACCCAACACTTAGTATGGGCTAGGCTAATCAGGTTGACGGAACGGATTGGGTTGAATCCTTTTGCCAGCCTAGTTAATGTCTTCAACTGCCGACGGAGATGGTTTGGCCATGCATGAAATAAGATTACATTTACCATCAATGCTGCAAAACAGAGCTAAATTGTATAAAAAGATTAACATAAACTCCCTAGTCTACTAAGTTAAAGTTCTACAGATAAACCAACACAAATATTGAGTAAGCTCCACCTTCAAATGGCTAAAAGTGATGTACTGATCTCCAATAACTCAGATTTTATTATCGAACATGTGCACTTTATGACCGGTAGATTTCAATATTGAGCTACATACAATGGTTTGAAGTTCCACTACTAAAAAGTCAACATTGTTAGTAGGATCTCACTCGCACCATTTTGTGTAGCCACTTTATCTTATATTTTACTAATGTGAGACACTTTTAGTCACCACTTCAACAATAATGTACAGAATAATAATACAATAAATAATTTCACCAACAAAATCAGTATCAACAAAATTTTCCAACCAATTTAGAAGGAAGTTAACATGCCTAAACAGCACTATGATCAGTTGATCACTACAAATCCACATTTACTTTAAAGAGAATAAACTGCAAATCCACAAACCATCAGAAGACTTCCATAGGTTCCTAAACTAGGTATCACATATCGGCAAGTAGTGTGCACAAATGATGAAAAAAGTACTGGATATTATGTTCACATATATTAAGTTAAAGCGTAAAATCCAAAAATACTACCACTTCAATGGATACTAATATATCTTTGCTATGCTACAGCCATACCTACCTCAACAGCAACCAAAATAAAAATAGTTCACTTGCTAATGGTTGATAAACCGGTCCATAGTGCCTCCTGGTGTCAGTCATTAAAATGCAGAATATTAGTCAAAGACCTGAATGTGAAACATATTGAGCATTGAGCAATATTCAAACGGCTGACTAGTGCAGGTTGCGTATACTAAACTTCCCCATAACTAGACATTAATGAATGCCAATAAACACCTAAGAGAACACTCGATGTAGAACATTTAGAGCACATGGTATGATCCAGATGCCACTATTTCCATATAAAAGCAAGAAAATGTTATATGTATCACCCCTAAAAGTATGACCTAAATGTTTATAGAAGACATCTGCTATGAATAGTTACAAATGCACAAGGAAAAATAATTAAACGAGTGATAAAATGGAAGAATAGAGAAACAAATATAAACAATACAAACAGAAAGCTTGGAACATATACATATAACATATAGATAAATGCTTTCGTTTACAACATTTTAAATGTTATACAAGGGATGATGTAATGATAAAACATTTGTGTACCTAAACTAATGCTAGATTACAAAGACACGGGGACTGGATTAATGATGAAGACCAAAAGTATCTTACTTTCTCAACTTGAGAATCTAACCATCATCATGAATAATCATAATATCTCCCTAAAAACAATGTGTTCCAACCAAGAAGAGGATGCAAAAGACGCTAAACCTCTTGCTATTGTATGTTACAGAAAAAAGATGGGACGGACTAATGACCCTATCTGCCTCGACAAAATGGCTTAGCAATGATGAGCAAACTGTTGGAAGGGAATGACCAGTCTTCAGTAAAAATCTCACTTGGGCATATTTTTACAAAGGTATACTTCTGCACAAAGGAAACGGAAAACAATCAGTACAAGGAGATAATGTAGAGTTCTTAATAAACACAACAAACTGACAACGAAGAGGAGGCAGTCATGAAAAAGATGACTAAGAGTCGAGAGTAGACCCAATGGAAAAGTGCTAGCCAGCTCTGATAGAGGAAGGAAAATGACTTTCATGTTTACATTAAGCTGGAAAATGAAGACTAAAGAGGTTGTAAGACATTAGCCCTAGAAAACTTCTATACGTAGAAACTTACTACCTAGGTTCCATGAATGGAAACCAGATGGCGGTAGAAAATATGAAAACCAATGACTGGAATCAATCTGCACAGATGACTTGTGACACACCAAACAAAAAATTGGGTTTTTGCAATTATCAATACAAGTTGCACAAGAACATTATCCCTACATGGCAGAAATGGACTGGATTTGCAGTGTTCTCAACTTCTCATTTCATGCAGAGAAAATCTATCAGGAACCCAACTATCAAATAGACACAACTTTTGAATAAACTATATACAAGAGACAAAATAGATAAATACATTGTTTCTTTACCTCTCTCATTCTCCATTCCAATCAATCAATTCTCTACGAGGTGCATGTAGCTTTGCCGCTTGCTCCTCTGCTTCAACATCATTAACTATACCTCGGCATCTTGGGAAGCCACAATAACAAGATAATTGCTCATCAATTGAGAAAAACCTGTCATGTAAAAAAAGTCAGAAACCCCAGGAAAAGAGCAAGAAAAATACATGGAATATAGGACTTAAGGAGAACCTATAATCATATGTCAGTTCCTCCCAACGTTTAATGTCTCTCTTTGCAAATATGATTATATGCTCATCACCGTTAACACTTATAACTCTTGAATAGCAATTTGGCTGCATAAAACATGAAGACAACATACAAGGAATCAGTATGCTAAACATTTGAGTCATTCTTTCTATCACAACATACAATAACAAAGGGTGAAATTAGCACAAACACTAAACTTCTCTACATCTTAACTTCAAAGTATATAACCAAGACCAGCAGTTAGGCAATGTTTACAGTACAGTTCCAGAATTATATAAATTCTATATAAAAAAATGCCACAGGATCGGGAACTTTTGTGGGATGCAAACTTTATAAGAGAAATTAGATTTCCAAGTAACTATAAATAAAAAAATAAAAATGAATGTTTCAGACAAGATAAAGCTAGCAGCCAATACAGTGACTACTATACTTAGACAACGACAACAACAAAAATGAAATCCAACTTCTAATCACCCAAATTTTGAAAATGGCAGTGGACTATCGTGAATCATTGCTAAAAATTATAAGGTAGCGTTTGGATTAGGAATTTTGGTTTGAGAATGGGAATGAGATTATTATTGATGGTGTTTGGATTAGAACCCCTCACTCCCTTACCCATTAACATGATTCCCACTTAAGATGAGAATCCCCATTTCATCTTTTATGCTACAATTTACATTTCAAAAATTCATGACCTCGTGTTCAAATGTCCGATTAGGATGCTTATTCTTTTTCATTTCATGTACAAATTTTGGAGGAACATGATTGAGTTTTTTTTTCAATGCGCGCGCGCGCGCGCGCACACACACACACACACATATATATATGCAAAAATTCTGGAAATATAGAGAAAACAAGATTAAAAAATTCACAACTTTTTGATCGAATGTCCGGTTGGAGTAGTTTTTTGTATATTGTCAAAGGAATACAATTGCGGACTCAATTTCACAGCAACAAAAAAATGCACTTATGAGCAAATTTAGATATTTTTAATGCCAAATATTGATTTTAAATATATATTTTCAGCAAGTCCAATCTTAAATGATAAGTGACATTTTTTTTGCATAATTATTTAAATATTTTTTTGAAGTGTGAATAATTTGATCGATTTCATTCTCTAACTATTGTTTTACTTTTGTTAACTCAATGACAACAATTTGAATGAAAATGATTACCATTCTCACACTTTAATTGATCCAAACAACATTAAATGAGAATGAGACATCAAAAATTAATCTAAACTCGACATAAGTCTAGTAAAAAAACATCTTTTAACCTCTGTGGTTGTTATATTATCTTCATAAACTTCACTATGATTAAAACACAATTAAAATAGACGAATTGTTTTTCCAAACCATCAAAATAGATTAAATCTAACTTCTATATATCACAAAATATAAAAAACGGCAGTATCCCTCATGAACCTTGCTCAAAATCATAATGTCAGTATGAACTATGAGCCATCTATTAAAATGTATGATTATTATATTGTCCCTGTAAAACCTCCGCTATGATTAAATCACGATTATAATAGATATTCTTTTTATATTTCGAATGCTACACACTGGCATACTCTAAAATTAACGATAAACTGTGCATTAAAAAAGAATTGTGATGATTGTAACTTATAAGTACTTAAGCATAATGATACATACTTCACAAGAGTGATTAATCAGATGAGCAATGCTTCCTGCCCTTGTAGCATCAATTACTCGTTCATCATTAATTCGAAACATATAAGTCCCAGCACCCTGCACGAGAAAATGTAATCAATAGCTAGTTCCATTTTTCTCTCATATCACATGCCAACAACCAGACATGCATAGTTGATTCATAGTATGTATTCAAATGTATATGTTGATGTTAACATCTACTCTTACAGATAGGGTAAAAAATTGCATAGTCGATCATGTCAACCCTCCAGGTAAAAACCATACAATGATAACGAATACTATGAGCACACCCATGAGAGTAATTTAAAACCACTTACCACCAAGGAATTGTAGATTAAGTGTTCTCTGCGATCAGCTATAGGAGGTCTGACAAGTTCACCCGTGTATTCAATCACCTGTAAGGATAGGCATGTACAATGTCTCAGAAATGATATGCTTCTACAAAGGAATATACTATGTTAGAAATATAATTAGTTTACCATGTCCCCAGCCCTATGTGGGTGCTTTGCGAAGATGCCAAATCCATGTATTCCTGATTTCCCTGTAGAGGAATTTTTGAATTGTCATATAAGCAGAGATGAACCTATACACGCACATATTTCCCTATAGCCAGACACAAATGCCACCCACCCTCACAAATAACTTGCAGAAGGTAGACATGAAGCAGAGGCAACACAACATTTTTAAATAAGGCAGTGAAGCAGTTGAGAAGCCTAGAACTTCCAGAGAGATTGAACAGCATGAGATGATTGCTAAAATCAGTATTATTTTAAATTTCACTATTCATGTTTTTTGAAATTAAGTTGCATAATAATATCCTCCCACAAGGACTCTTATACAGAAATGATTAAAGAGATGCCTATTAATAGTCGCTTAAGGAATCACAAGTACAAATAAATGGTATAACCTTCACAATACTGAAAATGTTCAAGACAATAGAAATATACATGATAATCACCGGTCATTCTCTTAACTAAAATGAAAAAAGAATGCATACCAAATGCTAGTCTTTTTCGGAAGGTCTCTCTCATGTATTTATATTTCTCGGCCATAGAATTCATGTTGTTTGGAGCATCAAGCTGAGCACTTCTAATCCTTTGGAGGCGGAGGGAGACTTTATCACTGACTGCTCCTTTTGAAGGCAATGTGCTACCTAAAAAATCATGTTGGCTATACCCACCAACTAGGTAAGGCTGATTCTCCACAAACAAGCGCTTCAAAGATGCAGCAGCAAGTGCTTCAGGTTCTTTCCTTCCTCTTCTCCCAAAATAATTGTAAGGCTCTGCCAAGAATGAAAAAAAAGGTTACTTAATCAGTCCACCAAATTCAACTAAATAGCCTAAAACACATAACAATGGGAAAAATTCAACAAAAGATTTTAGGTGAATATTCATCATTAACAGAAGAAGAATAAACTTCATTGAGCAACCATGAATTCTCTTTCACAGGAAGTAACCAGGTGCTTAAGGAAAATTCTCCTCCTTCAGAGCCCCGAAGATATATTAGGGAAGAGAAAAAAAAGTAACCAATAGTATTAAAAGTCTAGGTCAACATTTCCAATAACCAATCAACAATTTCGACAACAAAATAAATATTACGTCATTCTATCATTTGAAGTTGAAGATAAAAGGCCACTCCACTTTTCGACCATGCCCTTTTTAATTGTATATTCCTAAATAGAATACTTATCACTAATACTAGTAATAATTAATGAGTGCGCAAACAACAATGTAAGGTTAAATAAGTCATTTCACATGACTACTTAATTTGTGTGAAAAACTGTAGAATGACAATTATAATGAAACACAGGTAGTACAATACAAGAAAGTTGTGAGATAACAAAACAATTCAGTACTAGTGAATGCAACAAAAGGAGAATACGCTAAATTTTTAACAAAATACCAGTGCGAGCACAGCCGGATGGATTCGGTGATGGGTTGTAGTCAGAACACCGACGATCAACTTGCCCAATCCGATCATCAATGGCAGAGGGCTCATTGGATGGTTGTCTATGCTTTTTGCAGAAAGATAGTAGACGGATGCATTGATCTTCTTCATCATCATCCACAGAAAGGAGATAGAGTCTGTCCTCATCCTCGAGCTACATAATCATAAAGAAGCAATACAACTATAATTACAGTGATACAAAAATGATATCAAAAAGAGCAAATAAAAGGATAATTTGCATTGCAAGAGATAGACAGAGTGTCAGTAACATCAGGTCACAGTTACTTAATTCCATGGAGATGCCCGGTCCCGTCCCACTAAAACTATGATTTGTAGAAGGAATTTTTAAGTAATTGAGAAGAGATACCAAGGTATGCTAATGAGAATTAACTTATAGGCTGAATTTCTTTACCAACTGTTCAGTTGCGAATTTGAACAATTAGTTTAAATCAATGAATAAAAAACAGAGACATTTGCAAAAGATGTAGGTCCCTGCTCCAGCCTATAGAGGGATTTATTCCTTGTTCTATTTTAAACTGGTTGGTTTTGTTGAGAGAGATATGTAGGTCATGAGGATTCTGCATACGTTATATTCTTGATTTGTAATATTATACAAACAATGAAATTACTAAATTGCCATGATAACTGAGATAAGTTCAACTTAACAATTCAGCACTGTAAGTTAGTGAAAGGATTCTTATAATGATGATGATGATACATCCAAAAATATACATAATGACGAGACAGAATACCTCGACACAAAGACCAGCAGCACGTGCACAGAGTGGATGGTATGCTACCCGACATATATTGTTTGAACACTGTAAAGTCATTTCAGAAGGAAATCATTATTAAGACAGAAAAAGGATAAGAAATTAACTCCAGCTAAGTTCTGACATTATAAAAAGCTCAAAATATTGACATGGCTTGATAGGATCCGTTGAATTTAATTTTTTTTCAGAATGGAAAGAGATAACAAGATATTTTAAAAGAAGAAAGAAAACCGTTAAAACAAAACTTGATTAATTATTATTAGTAACAAGCTTACTTGGATGCAAGCACCATATGAAACACCGCAGATGCTACATAATAGCTTCCAACGATCCTGTTCACATGTACAAACATGAGTGGATTTAGAATAGAGTAGATATAAAGCAAAAGAACTTTGCTTACTGTCTAATTGGATAGGATGCATAGGAGAGGTTAGTGACTCTACTTCCACTAAAAAAACGAGTTGGGTTGATGAATAAATCTTCTACTGTACTACACTATTATATCCTAGGAGAGAAGTTAACATAAAATGGGCAACAATAAATTCAAAAGTTGGGCTAAATGGTAAAGTTTGGGAGTTCAAAGTTTTCATTGAAGATGTTTGAGATGTTTTCTTCCCCTCCCCTCAAAACTGAAAGTTACGCCTTAGAGACTATGTTACACAGACATGGATACAAGATAAGTGACACAAAACAATACAGATAGAACGACGCACAATTTTTATAAAATCAAAGACAAAATGCGTTAAGAATACGTTATACGTTCAATAATAAATATATTTGTTATAGAAATGCATATAATTTATAAATCATGCATAGATATGAAGATATCATTAAGAAATGTAGAATTAAAAAAAAAACGTAGAGAAATCGTCGTCAATAATTTCTTCTGAAAAAAAATGATTTACTTTGTTATTGAAATTGATTGTTCTTAAATATGAGAATACGAGAAATATAAATATAGGAAAACAAATGAGAAGTCTACATCCGTTCGTATGCCCTAATGTTTTTTCATCATGCTTGTCAATTTGTTCTGGAGTATCGGACACGTGTTCGATCAATTCATTCTTAGGAAGAAATGAAAAGAGGGATTTGTGAAGTGTCAATTTAAAATATTATTTAAAAATGGGGAACATATATAATCAAGTGCCTGTCACATATCCAAAGAGTGTACACGTGTCGGATACGTGATACATTGAGAAGATGAGAGTCTCCAAGTATCATAGCTTAGAGATATAATTTGTCCTTGTTATTTATCAAATATCAACCACTAAATGTTTCTCCATAAGCTATGAAAACGAAAAGAGAAAAAAAAATACTTATTGCAGTAAAAGGGGAGAACACAAAAGAAGAGTAGAGTGAAAACAACAAAATGTACCTTATTTATTCTATTCAGGCCATCGATGGGCTCCATTCTTTTGACATCAGATAAACAAGTCTCTGGAGCATACCAGGTGAGTTAAACAACAAATCAAAGCTACAGGTCAGGAAAAAAATGAAACCATAAACTACAAACCAGGTATCCATATGGCACAAGCCAGATGAGCCCAGCGCCCATCTGTTGTAGGCTTCATAGCACCACCTGAAGGAAAGCCAATCCACAAATTCAAGACGCGTAATTTGTGACACATCATTAAAAGCTGCTTTAGTGACAATAAAGTACCTATAACTGGACAAAGGCAGCAAGGCGGGGGAGATTCAGGAGCCCCAGGACGACACAAGTTGCATAGCCACAACACCCCACCCACAGGTTCTAACTCGCCATAGCATCTAGCATGGACCTAACCAAACATTTTGTACTTCAGGCCAAAGTATAATGTGCCAAGAAGCTAAAACCAAAACCAATTGAAAGAAATGAACAAATTAATAGTTCTATAAACAGGAGTACAGAATCAGAAAAACAAACAGGCAGTGGTATATTACCAACTACTGTGGTTATACGACACCCATCAATACATTTGATGTAACTATGTAAGCTCAGAAAAAGAAGTAACGAAATCCTTACCATCATTCTGCATTTATCACACTGCAGGAACAAATTGTTTTCGTACTCCTGACGGTAGAAAAATATCAGTTAGTGAAACTAAATCCTACATTACATCAAATTCATTAAAAATAATGGAAAATATGTGCAAGATGGAAAGGCATGCTCCACCAGTAAAAATTTAGAAATGAAAGTTCTCAAAAGGATGGAAACAGTTTCCATAATAGTATATATAAACAGACACAACAAACAAGAAGAAAATAACAAATATCAAGTAAATAGAAAGTGTTACGAGAAGCAGTGGGGATAAAAAATGCTTTTCACCTCGTCCATGTGGCAAACATTGCACTTATCAAGGTCTTTCCAGTCAACACGAACAGGTCTGTAACCAACAGGTAGGTCTCGATATTTCCGAGAGGTTGACTTGCTCATAGGAAACTTCGATGGAGATCTGGACTTAGATAAACCCTGCAATACCAAGGACAATTATTTTGGACTAGATAATAATTGTAGGTATACAAAGAAAAGAAACTCAAGATAAAACAAAACTTTTTTTTTTTCTCAAACTCAACAGGTCAACAGAAAATTTGATGGATGCATTCTAAAAGGTTTTCAGGATAGCACAAAAAAGTAAAAGCATAACAATTATTCAAGATTCATTAACAGCCAAAAATAGAAGTTGTCCAGTATTGAGGCAATAAAGTATTACACCAGTTATTTTTCTCCATTGGAAATCCATATAACTCAAAGACTCTCTTGCCAATTATTTTCTTCCCAATAACAGTAAAACATGCATGGTATAAGCTTGCAAAGACTCTCTTGCCAATTAATCATACAACTTTAACATCAAAGGGGGCAATTTGTCAATGCCAATGATCATTGTTAATATTTGTTTTGAATCCTGTCATGCAGTTTTAATAAACAAACTGAGTACACATTCAATATCCATACAACAAAAATTCCAAAATAAGTGGCTTCTTAACATATTCCGATTGAATACGCAAATTTATATTTGGATTTTAAGGTTAGATTTATGGAAACAATAATGAATATAACATAATTAATTATGTTCAAAAGGAGGTAACTTCGTAGATCAGCGCCAACAAAAAGAGGCAGACATGGCAGCAAACAATGCATATAGTGGTCAATACAAATCAGGTACAAATTTTTAAAATTATATCGCAGCAACATAGAGTGGAATACCTGTATGAGCTTTTGAATTTCAGGATTGGAGAAACCAAACATTTCAGAACCAGATCTATAGGTTCTTTCTACTTCAGCTTGACCACTAACAGAAGCACTACTTTGAATCTTCTTTATTTTTTTGTATATCTTATTCCAGCAAGCAGATGGAGAGTGTCCACTAAACTACACAAGGAGAAGAATATTTAAATTCAATACAAGCTCTAAACTGGAAAGCAACACAAATAAAAGACATAACTTCATTAACTTGAAACATCTTTGGAACTAGCAAAGAAAAAAATGTCCACTTCGCACTATATAATCAATCTGCCAAGGGACTTGCAAGTAAATAATGGCAACTGTCCACTGAGATGGGGTGAAAATGAAATAAACTCATGCATTTTTATTTTGGGAACACTGTTATTTAATCAGAGGGTGGGGAAATCAGTTAACTGATCAATCTAACTGGTCAAAAATAGTTAAGGAGAACACAGGGACGATTAAGGTCCATGTCCATAGAATAACAATATTTTTCTACTCAGTTCTGGACCTCATTTCCAAGGTATAGCATTTTGCCAATGCAGCTTCTTTAACCAAGCAGAGTTGTGTGACAGTAGAAACATTTAGCAAAGTGTAATACATGGCTCCGGTGCTACAGGAAGGAGGGGATTCCATTTCGGGAGCTTGAAACTTTGGGATATTATAAGAGAATGTATACATTGATCTATGATGCGTAATGAGCAACTCAGGCTACAGCGTAAGATAAATTATGTGAAAGAAAGCCAAAAAGATACACGCATACATACAGGAAAAAGAAGTGACTGATTCATTGAATTGGGGTTTATGTCATCCAATTAAGCCAAATTTACCTGCTTTCCGCTTTCCAATGTCACTCTGAATGAAGGTCGAATCTTAGATGCAGTATCTCTCAGCACTTCCATCTTATACAAGGAGCATTTATTTGGATCTGAAGCTCCCAAAGTACCAAAAACAAAATGTTTTTGAGATATATGAATTCCATGCACAAAATAACACTATAAATAATCATAAAGAAATAAGGGTGAATTGGGAAACACTTGAAACTCTTTAAAACTGTCCTACCTGTAATTGATGTAAACTTTCTTACAGCGGTATATCCTTCAGGCCATATGAACTTCTCATCCCGGAAATATTCCGAGTCTTTGACTATCTTGCCTGAAACATAATATTACATCCCTGTTAGTACAGTTACTGCATGCACAGTCGTCAATCAAATAACCAGAAATATACTACTTCAAATATAGATGAACAATAACTACCAAATTATAGGTTCCCAAAATACCCAACATACATAAAATACAAAACAGAGAAGAAAGAGCCATAAAGTACAATGTTTCTTGTCTATAATGAAAAAAGATCCAACTACTCTAAGCATTTAAATACTATGAAATTTAACTCTCAATAATGAGAACACAGTCATCCATAATGAAGCGTGTGATGGAATGCATTATAACCAACATGATCATATCTTAGCTTTTATAAGGGAGGAATGCATAAAAAATTACCAAGGGTTATTATTTGCAAATCTCCTATTACATAAGGAGATTTTCTAAGGCCCTCCAATGTTTTCTGAATCCCAACACCTTTTACATAATCCTCGTCTGAATCAGTGTTCTCTTCGTCCTCTACACTAGTACTTTCAGAATCATCACCATGAATGCCGTTTTGAAGCCATAACATTCTTCTTGGGAGCTTCTGTTCGCTCAGATACCTGAGCAAAACCATTTAATTGTGTGCATTTGCATCTCAACAAATTCAAGAAAGAGAAGAAGAAAAACAATAGCAATAAAGCTGCACTTATTAGAATGCTCCAAAACGTAAAAATTTAGTGAAGCTCGTGTATTAAAACATGTGGGAAGGAGGATATATAACCTGAACAAAGAAAAACCATGAAACTCTCGTCTCTCGCGCACTTAATATGTTGAGAACTATATAAATTAGTCAATAGGTGAGACAATGTTTAAAGTTTAAACCTCTAAGGCAAAACTATAAGTGATAAAACAATCATGATAAAGCCAATAAAGGGCTTGATTGGAAATGAGGCACACAGAAACTTTATTTCCCTGGTCTATTTGCATACTAAATGAGCACTTTGATAGATTTTGTGAGGGCATGGCACAAGGGTTCAAAATGGCAATTATAATAAACTAAAAAGAAAATATTATTTCCTGATGAAAGAATAGAAACTTAATATGCAACATAAGTGTGATTTACAAGTACGACATCAAAAACAATATCTTTCCACTGAGAAAAAGAATAAGCAAGACAAATGATAAAAATGAAGAGAACAATATCTCAGTATGAAAGTAATTGATGAGATGAATACAAAGATGCTTACATTTTGGCCTCTTCCAAGCTTCGAACAAAACGGGGTTTCTTACACTTCAAATGATAAAAGGAAAGAAGCCCTTTCAAAAATGAGATAATCTGCTTTGTTTTAATCCTGTGTGATAAGTTCATAGGTTAGGCAGTTCATTTGCTAACTTTTAATGCACAGAAGAAGCATAAAAAAAAGCCATCAAATGTCATAATATAACAAACCTCGCAAAATCATGAGTGCCAAAAAACTGCACAGGCACTGATCTACCCCCAGAAGCATTATTTAAACCTTTATGATCACCAATGAGTGATTCATCCACCACGATTGCCGGCCACATGGCATGACCTGCAAATAGATGGAAGTAATAGCCATTGAATAAGACAATTAGATCAGAGTGACACAAACTGAATATCACTTTTCTAGGTCAATTGAACCAGCTGATTTTGCCGTGATAATTATATCATAGTCAATGAATACACGAGTGGTTATGTTCAGGCTAGAACATTACGAAATTGACATGAACACTTATCTAGTATATGATGTGATTTAACTAGCATAACCCTTAGGGCAACAATCAAAGGTTGTTCAAGTAAAAGTAAATAACAGAACATAGCAAAAGATGAGAATGCAATACATATCTACCGACATATATAGGGGGTCCATTGTATAACTATCTCAAAATGACTTCAATGTTCTTTCTATCTTCAAAATAGGGATAGAAATTTTTTCTCTAGATTAAGTAAAAACAAATTTTCACATAGATGGGGCACAGACCAGTAAGTTTGGCCCAAATGATATCCCCAGGCTCAACTTCTTGGCAATCATCCAAACTGGCCGCCAACACAACCATTTCTTCGTAGTTATGAGCACTGTCATCATCTGAACCTTTACCATTGAGTCTCAGATTTAAATGCTGCACTTCCTCACCAGAAATGAAGAACTTTATTTTCTCATTTGATAGAATCAAGTCTTCTTTGTCTCCATCACTATACTCAACCTGCATCATCAATCTTTTATAATTAACAAACATGGATCCTATAAATTCAAATCCCAAAAAATTTCAGACATATGGAGAAGATTTCAAATGATCAAATACAAAGAAGAAAAATAATAAGGGTAACAGTCGTAAACAACTATAGGAGCCATACCTGATGCCGGTTATTCTCTGAATTGTAGCCAATAACTTTTCCAGAGTACCAATCAGCATCCAATGGCCAATAAACCTATAGTGGGCTCGACAATATTAATGCAACATTTTTCTTTTGCATCCAAGTTAACAGAAAAATATGTTCTAAGGTGAAAATTAACTAGTCAGAGCAAGTGCTTGCCTTGCATTGTAATCCAATGAATGATTTGGGATCAACATCTCGAAAGCTCAACCTATTCAAGTCATAAATTTCAACCCAAAGGAAAAAATAGTAACACATAAACATGAGTAACCCTAGCCAATTTGCAAAATTCAATTGTATCAAGGAGCAACAAAACCATAATGACGGAAAGGAGCCCAGGAAGTGAAACAATCAAACCCTAACCTTTGCCATTTTTTAGCTGTATCAGATACAGACACAACCTTCTCCGCGGAATTGCGCTTCTTTTTCCGCGAGCTGCCACCGTTGCTAGCGTGACTACCACTGACATTGTGATTATTACGGCAATCTCTCAACCTAGGTCCATCGAGACTGCCCAAAACACTAGAATCAACTCCCAATTTCACAAGCTCATTGCTCCCAACCCTCCTCTTCTTCTTCAACAACCTAGCGATCTTGGACTCGCCCTCCTCTTCGTGCTCCCCATTGATCTCATCCAAATGACCGTTCTCCTCGGGGGAGATAACCGAATCGAAGAAATTGGAAGGCGGTCGGAGCCGCTTGGGGCGCCGAGAGTAGACTCGAACGACGGGGGGTCTGTCGGAGATCGGCTTCCGATCGGGATCGTCAAAATGCGGGAGTGGCAGCTTGCGAGCCTTCACTTTCTTGGACATTAGGGCGGAGGAGCCGCTGCAGGTGGGGGAGGTGGCGGAGTAGACGTGGTGGAGGGGCACGTAGCGAATGGGGGTGCCGGAGAGGTCGTCGTCGGCAGTGGCCGTGGCCGCCATGAGCGAGAGAGCAGAAGGAGTGGTGCTGCTTCTGCTTCTCTCCGAGTGCGGGGCGAGGGTGGAGCCGTGGCAGTGGCGGAATTGGGAGGAGAGAGAGAGAGAGAGGGTTAGGGTTTTGAAGGGTTAGAGAGAGAGAAGAAGAAGAAGAAGAAGAAGAAGGAGCGGACGGTGTGTGTTTTGGAGGGAGGGTTTTTGGGGAATTCGTCTGTTTCCCGCCGTTTAGTTTAGAGCAGGACGTTTTTGTTGTCACTGCGATTTTGGGTAAAACGGAGTGTTGTTTTTCTCTATTTCTTTATTGCCTATTTTGGTTCTTCTATTTATACCACAACTGGAGTGGAGGACAAGACCTATTAGGAATTTGAGGTTAATATTGTGGAATATAGTCAAGTTATCAAGAGTATAAGACTCACTTTTTATGAGCAAAATTGATAGTTGATCTGACTATAATGTAAGGGCAGATAAAATTGATTTTTTTTTTTTTTTTTTTTTCTTTGTTTAAATTTTTTTACATTTTTTGTTGAGT
>JAYMTH010000810.1:0-17838 GCA_036897465.1 Pelargonium australe | reverse complement strand
ATAGGCCGCGGATGAGCGGCGGTGGGAGGGGGGAGGGAGGTTTGCCTTAGTAGCCGTCTTGGGTCTCGTTTTAAGGCTTTTGATCTCAGGTTCTCTGATTTGCTGTACTAGCGTAGGTTTTGTTTGGTTTTTGTCCCCTTAGTGGATTAGATCAACTATGTAGGACTTGGTGTGTGCCAGGTTGCTAGGTAGGTAAGCTGATCTCTTAGTTTTCAGTTTAGGCTGTAACTAAGCGCGATTCTTGAATAATAGTCTATGGATTGTTATTGCTAAAAAAAAAAAAAAAAAAAAAAAAAACCTTCTCTACACACTTTAACTAATGTATTACAGGTGTAGTTTATATAGTAGTTACACATTTCAACTTTTCTTCAGTTTTTCAATGTAGGACAAGTTATCAATATATATGATAACAATTCACTTCATTTTTAGTAAGTTTCCAATGTGAGACTTTCACACGTTTTTTTTCTTCTTTGAAGTTATTATTGAACAACCTTTTTTGGAACACTTGGCTATAAACCGAATGCGGTCTAATTTTACTATCCGAAGATCAAAATGCAATTCTATAGCAATATCTTTCAAAGCTGTTTGACAAGTTTCAACATCATGATATTCTCAACAACTGAAGATTGATCCACCAAAACCATAGAGGTCAACTCTTGAATTCACAGAGTTTTTTTATAAAACTCAAAACCATAAGCATCTGGATCAATTTTCATATTTTTTTCCTCCATAAACAAACACTCACACAAAAGTAATAAATAAAAGTAAATCAAGCATGGAAGTTTATCAATTAAAGTTCATGCAGTACTATAATGAATTTTCAATAATTTTTATGCAGGTGTGAAAGAGTTTGAGGCTAGGTGGATTGGTTGGGTTGGTGTGAAAAGAAATGTTGACTTATAGTGAAGAAGAGTACAAGAACTTACCAACCACACTAAAAAAAGACTGAAACACATCTCGATGGATCATTAAAACCTGCTGTGTAATAAATTATAGCATACATGAAGACTTGCAAACAAACACATGCATGGAAAACTAAAATGTTGTATATAAGGCTACTTTTTCCACCCTAAAAAAAGACTGAATCACATCTTTTGATTGGTGGGTCCTTAAAAAGTAGTGCATAATAAACTATAGCATAAAAAATGAAAAATGTCAGACGTTACTAAATTAACCTTTTTTCCATACAAAAATGAAGATGACTAGGAAGCCTCCCAAACAAATGAAAGAAACTATAGTCTGAAACAAACACATGCAATATTGCATCTTCAGTATATATATAACTCATCAGCTTCCTTAATTTTGGCAATTGGTCTCTCCTCCACTTCTTCCATGGCCATCTCCACTGAGGTATTTTATTACTGCTACTACTACATATATATGAAGTTTTGTTTAGGAACAAGAACTTGATTCTTGTTCTTCATGTTTGGACTATATATATATATATAGAGAGTGATTATTGTTATTGATTCTTTTTCTTCATTATTTCTGTTAACAGATCACGAACTCATCTTTAAGGAACAAAAAGAGAATAACTTATTTTATATGGGGTATGTTTTATATCTAAGAATTACTGTATTTTCCTTGCATAGATAAAACACATTGAATTGAAATATCAAATATACTATGTTAAATTGAATTGTGGATGTGTCTTTTCTGGTAATGAAAATATATCAGACCTGCTCCTGAGTCAGTATGCTCCTGGCTGGGTTTTGTGGCTTCTAATGTCGTACTTAACTGAGGTTCGCAAAGAAACTCTAATCCATGCTGCTGCTACTGTCAATCTCTTTGATGCTTCTTCTGCTTTTCTATCCGTATTGGTCACCATCTTGATGAACACTTGGCCTGGCCATTACTTCACAACCCTTCTGTCCTCTGTAACATATGCAACTGTAAGTCAATCCATCAGAGTATACAAACAATAACAATTTGATAAATTGTTCAATTAAAATCATTCCATTTTGTAGGGATTGAGTCTTTTGTGGAGCATCTCTCTTTCAGAAACTGGCAATTCACAGAACAAACATTTGTACATTGCATTGTTTCTGTGTGCTTTTGGCAAGGCAGGTACCAGCGTTACGTTCCAGCCCTTTTACGACAGACAAACCAAACACTACAAGCGCGCAGCCGAAACATATGAGGAGAACACATTGAATTGGGAGATGATGTTGTTGTATCTCATAGGGTTGGTGCTCCTTCTCACTGGAAATGTAGTGCTGCCTTTTCTATCTTCTTGGAAAATACTATTCGGGGTTCCTTCGCTCATAATGATCTTCGTGTCATACAAGTTACTAAGAGGCTACCGATCAATACTCATCCCCGATCAACCTAATGATGATGATGATGATGATGACGACGACGAGGAAGATGAGGGCGCGACAAGTTGGAGAATATTGATTGGAATGACACCAATATGGATCACATTTCTGATGCCTGGCCTCGTGAATTCGATTGGGAGCACTTACTTTGTAGAGGAAGCTGAAAGCATGAGCACAAAGGTATTTGGCTTCGTGCCTATGCCGGTTCCATCCCTCTACGCGTCCTTCACTACAGGTATGAATGCTGCAACGACAAGATACAAAAAACAGCGACAAGATCCGGAGCTGAGCGTCATCAAGAAGTACATTCCTGTTAAAGATATTGGAAACAGTGCCTTGCTCTCGATCTTCTGCTGTGTAATTGCTGCTCTGGTGGAGCTGAAAAGAGCTGGTGAGATCAAGAAACATGGCTCCCAAGAACCAATCCCCATGAGCATCATCTGGCTGGTTTCGCAGTTTTCGTTTCTTGGCTATGTCTATGGTAATTCTCATTGCGGCATCAAAGGTTTCTTCGGGGATCAACTACCTAGGAGGATGCAAAAGTACGCGGGGCTATTTACAGATGTTAGTTTTGGCGTGGGAACAATGTTGAGTGTGTTAGCTGTGTATGTAGCACAAATGGTGAGCAATGATAGTTGGTTTGGGGATACCATCAAAACGACTCGTCTGGACTATTTCTACTGGACATTGGCTATACTGAGCGCGGCCAATTTAGCGGTTTTCGCCATTTTTGCCTGTAACTATACTTACAAAGAGGCACGTTCAGAGTCAGATCATGAAGAGGATGAAGCTCTAGACAACCCTCTCGTTTATGGTTAATTTTGCATAATTCAGGCTTTACGGATTGGCAATCTCTTTTAATGCGTTTCAAGAATCAAGAGTCATTGTGTTACAATTCTTGATTTAAACTATCAATTTCGCTATTATCATTACTCCATATTGATTTGTTAATTTTGTGATTTTGGTCGCATCTTTTTTACGAACTTTTCAGATTAATGTGATTGAGCTATTTTTTTTTTTTACAAGTCCAATTCAAGCGATGTCGTACCGTCTTCAAGCGACATCGCTTGAATTGGACTTCAGAGTCAGTCTTCAAGACAACCCTCTCGTTTATTATTATTATTTTTTTTTTTTTTACAAAGTCCAATTCAAGCGACATCGCTTGCCTTTCTACGACAGGTACCAGCATAGCGTACCTGCCTTTCTACGACAGACAAACCCGCTACTACAGGCGCGCAACACAATTGTACGAAGAGAACACCCTAAATTGGGAGATGATGGTTCTGTACCTCATAGGATTGGTGCTACTTGTCATTGGAAATGTTGTACTACCATTTCTTAAATCTTGGGAAATACTATTCGGGGTTCCTTCACTCCTAATGTTATTCGTATCATACAAGTTACTAAGAGGCTACAAAACAATATTCGTCCCCGATCTACCTCAACGAATTCAGCACTACAGGCCAGTACTATCACACGAAGATGTCAACGAGGGCGGTACATCGAGAAATTGGACCACATTGGTGAGAATGATTCCTATATGGATCACATTTCTGATGCCTGCACTCATCACTTCTATCGGGAGCACTTGCTTTGTCGGGCAAGCCAATAGCTTGAGTACCAAGGCATTCGGGTTCATTCCTTTTCCTGTTCCGACCCTCTTGGCCTCCTTTACTACAGCAATGAAATCAGCCAAAGCGTGGTACGCGAGGCAACGCACGTGAATTTTAGCCAAAAAAACGTCGTTTAGGCCTTCAAATTGACGTTTTAATTAATTTCGTAATTATTAATTAATTTTCTTTTATTTAATTATTATCTGTAATACAGTTTCTAGCAAAACTGTAAGTCTGAAAAGTTGTATCTCTATGTAAAGTTGTGACTCTTGTAATTAAACTGCAAATATGCAGTTACAGTGTAGCCTATAAATTGGCATCAGACTCCTGTTTTCAGATAGATTGAAAATAAATAAAAGTATTATTCTGTAAATTGTTTCTCATTACTTTGCTTTTGCATCAGGACATCACTTTTGCTGTCGGGACCATGTTGAGTGTTGTTGTTTTGAATGTGGCACAAATGGTTAGCAGCCGTGGAGGGAGGTCGGATGGTTGGTTCGGGACTACCATAAAAACGACTCGTCTCGACTATTTCTACTGGACATTGGCAATACTGAGAGCGGTTAATTTACTGGTTTTTATCATATTTGCAAGCAAGTATAATTACAGAGATGCGCGCGAGGATGAAGTTGAAGATGCTGAGGATGAGGAGAGAGACAACCCCGTACTTGATGCTTATAATATCACTCATGCAAAGAAGCCGATGGGATGAGCCATGAATTAGTTACTTTTTGCTGTCTTTATGGTCAATCTTTTGCTGTTCTGGTGAGGTGAGTTTCAAATGTTATGTGTTTTGTTATATTTCATCATCAACATTTGACTGTGTTTTTGATTATGTCCTTGACGTCGTTTCTGGACAAACCGTACGTTGTTTGGCTGTTGGAGCTGCCACAACCTCCTTCCAACACATATCACTCTAAAGTCTTATGATATAATTTCATCCTCATTATGTCTATATTTATGAGTAGGTTAATGCCTCATTCAATTCATACTTAGTTCAAAGAACAAAATGTTTGAAATTCTATCAACCAAGAAAAACATACAGAGCAGTATACCTTGATAAGGGTTAACCTCACATTTAGATATAAATGTTTTTTTTTTTTTTTTTTTTTTTTTTTTTTTTTTTTTTTTTTGGTATGTTGTTGACTATATTAGCTATAAATTCACGGTGGATCTTCAGTTAGTAGACCTATATGTGATATAGATCGACCTCAAAGTTAGATATACATGTCTTTAGTTTATGCAGTATATCGTTCTAGTTTTACGGTCGACGGTAGACTCATATGTGATATGAATCGATCTCAAAGTTAAATCATAATGTTTTTGTACTCTACAAAATCAATTGTGAAGATGATTAAATCGACCGACTGCGTATAAAATATAAACTTCTTTTGTGTTATACTTTTCTAATGCTTAATATATGTGTCTTCTAGACGTTGGTTTACTAAATAAATTATTTATGCTTTATAGACATTGTATCGCATTTACATTTGCCTTTTTTTATATACATAAAAAAAGTAACTTGAATTATTTTAATTATAGATCAAACATCACATGTATGAAAAAGTCTATCCACTCCAAGCCTGACATAGAACATGAAAATCTAACCGAAACATAAATCGTTTGATTCGCAGACCTACTACCTAATCCAAAATCTATACTAACTTTATGGTCATCAAGATTCAAGGGTATTACCAATCAAACCGAAGAAACTGGTTTTATCCTCCCCTTTGATCTGCGCAACCTCTAAGACTTGAGAGGCATCAAAGTTCGCCAGAAAACCACTTCCAACAAGGGAAGACAGATCGCAAACTCCACCAAGGGAGTAAAAACAAACTAGAATACTAATATAACAACTAAAACAATTAAACAGTTGAAGACAGAAAAACCTTATAAAAGAACTAATCTATCTATAGTATTAACATACTCTCACAAACTAGCCAATAATGAAGGTGAAGATGATAGTACGTCGTATGCAAGTAGATATGAGAGATGAGCCAACAGTGATGATGAATCAACGAAAGAACAAGACTAAACCAATCGAATATGCTCAAACTGTATTTATTTGATTGAAGTAATACGCGCAAAAACTATTGAACCACCGTATATAAAATAAAAAAGAGATAAAGACGGTGGTTCAATATATATGTCTTTACAAACATTTAAAAGAGACAAGCCAAGCACTATACGTCACTACAAGAAAATTCTGTATTTGCTAGGCACTGTTTTTCACTAGCAAAACACTGTATTTGCTGGGCCATTTAGCTTGGCATAATTTTTTGCCTAGCAAAACAAAAATAAAATTCACGCTAATTATTTTTTTATTCCCGCCCAAATTTTGCAAGGCACTTTGTTAGGCTTGCCTAGCAAAATATTTTTATTTTTGCGAGGCCTTGCCCCGCAAAATGAAACATTATTAAATTAAATTTAATATTTGCTAGGCAATTTG
Source organism: Pelargonium australe (assembly GCA_036897465.1). Classification (NCBI taxonomy): domain Eukaryota; kingdom Viridiplantae; phylum Streptophyta; class Magnoliopsida; order Geraniales; family Geraniaceae; genus Pelargonium; species Pelargonium australe. The sequence goes on along the minus strand of JAYMTH010000810.1, from coordinate 11,458 downwards.
CTTGGCAAGTTTAAGTTGCCTCGCAAATTTTTTAAATAAAAGAAACAAAAGAAACAACACCTACCCTAACTCATTCACTTCATTGTGTTACTCTGAAGCGCCGTCGAGAGGAGGCCCGTGTCGATCTGCCTTTGTGTTTCGTCAGCCGACGGCGAGGTAAGCCTCTCTCTCTCTCTCTATTGTAACCAATTTTTACCGTGAGCAGCCACCTTCGAGCAAAGTGCTTGCTGCCACCGGCTCCTTCATCGGGCATCCTACTGACGTACACCACCAGCGGCGCCTTCACCTTCTGAGGTAAGCTTTGAATTTATGCTTAAATTAGGGTTTAGGCTTTTGGAGTTTAAGGTTTTAGCATTTGGGGGTTTGATCAATAATCATATATATGTGTGATTGATTTAGCTATCTATCCAAGTGTACTGACTTGTGATTTGTGTTGAATATGATGATGATTTTTAGGGGTTTCTCTGTGTTTTGATTTTGTGTGTTTAGGGATTTCTGTGTGTTTTATGGGTGTAGGTTTGCAACAGTGTTTGTGTGTTTAGGGGTTTATGTGTGTAGGTACTAATGAATAAAGCTTGACCAGTGTCGTGTGAACTAAGACTTGTTTTTTGATGTTGTCAGGTATCAAACCAGCAGGCAGCAACAAGTTATTTCAGAGTGGTGAACAGGTCTTATTTTATCGGTTCTGATAATGTAATGTGATGGGCATGTATTTCTACAATCCATTTACTATAGGTCCTATAACTATTAAATGTATGTATTCTGCTTTCTTTTTCAATTCAGAATAGATAACTGTTATATTTCCCCCTTTTTCTAATTAAAGATTTGTGCAGATTGAAGGATCCTGTTTTGTTCTTTTATGCTTTTTAATAGCGGGCTCATTTTTAAGAAAATTATTTTCTACTCAATGCATTTCGCCCTCGTCAAGTGAGTATTTTCGATAAAATGTTCAATTTTTCACTGTCTGTTACTGTGCTATTTTTGCTAATTGAAGGGCTTTCCTGACGATGTTGTTGGTATCAGGTACTGATTCTTCTTCTACCTAAATTTGGATTTAGATCTGTTCATTGTTTAGGTTTGTGGTGTTGATATGTGGTTTCTGATATTTGTGTTGATTATGTTTCGTATCAGTAATTTTGTGATTTTGATGATTCAATTAGTCTGTGCATGTTGTGTCTGTGATTTTGTGATTTTGATGATTCAATTAGTCTGTGATTTTGATGCACAGAAATTTTGAAGCATATACATAAAGAGCCAATAATATAAGTCTTAAAATTAAGACCATGGTTCAGCACCATAGCCATCATCATGTCTGTTGAAGTTAAGGTTTTCTTTTGGTGAGGCAAAATTAGGAATTACCAAATGCTTCTGGATACTTCATTAGCTCTCAAATCAAACCTTAGTTGATTTGCTGGGAATATGTCTTGCATTCCTATTTGGTTGTCTGGTATTAGAAATTAGTCATCGGGCCACTTCTCTAATATTGTATATTTCTATATAAGGATTGAGCAAATGGCATGTCATGTTTAACTGAAGCCTCATGGGTCATTGTTTTTTTTTTCTATGCTTAATGAGTTCATAAATAATGAACTTAGTGAGGACAACATGAAGTCTGATCTTATTTAATGTTTGTGCTCTCACTATTAACTCACGTTTGTACCATTCAACCTTTTTTTTTTTTATCATTGGTACATAATCTATGGTTTATTTTTTATCAACATTAGTTCTGACAGTTAATTACTTTGTTCATTGTGTGATATTAATCCTACTCTTGCATATATACCTCAGGTGTTTTTTAATTATTCTCCAGATCTTCCCAACCGATGTATACATAGTTGATATTGTCGATGCTGCAAAATCTTTCAGGTTTGTTTTATTGACACACTTGCCCTTCTGAGGTTTAATCTTAGGTTGTCTCGTGTGGATTTTCATAACTTATAATCAATTACATAAAGTCAGTTCCCTATTCACCTCTTTCTATAAACTTCTATAGCATTTTATATTTCCCATCAAGCCTCTGAATTGCCAAATTGTGGTTTTAAGTTTTGACAAATTAGGCTATTGGTTTGCGGAAGCAGGTAGGGAGTTCCGCTGCTTTATATAACTTGAAAACTGGGAATTTGAGATGGTGAGATTCATGGCACCTTAGTCTTTACTTTAAACATACTATTGTTATGTGGGAGGACTATCAAGCCCATTTTAAATTTGATTCATGGGATCTATTTTTATCATTTGTAGTTTCAGTTTCATGAGACCATGTTTGTAATGTTACAGGCAGTTATTTCCACAATTAGCAGTGCTAGAGAGATCTGCATTGGAGTGGTTTGTGAGGAAAGTGCAAGAAAGAATTATTCTGCGCACTCTCACACGATTAGTGGTACAGAGTGCACAGAAATCAAGGTGATCTAGTTATATATAATTTGTTGAGCTGATTGTTTAGCTAATGCATTGTTAGTTCCCTGATTGCTCATTATTTTTGTGTGTGTTATTGAGTTTGTTGAGTTATTGAGCTGATTGGTTTTACGTTGGTCTGCGAGGTGCTAAGTGCAGTCTTTTTTTCTTGAAACATATGATTTGAGTTATGAGTTTTTCAGTTTAAAATTTAACATTCAGTAGTGTTTGCTGTTTTCTTTATATTAATCATGTTAAATTTGTTTTTGAATTGTGTTCTTAGTCGATTTGTGCCTAAGCTCCAAGACTCTTTTGCGCCTTACGCTTTTAATCTTTGTGACCAAAACCGAATACACGTACCTTGAGTTTCACGAGCATCCATTTCTTGAATCCATATTATATCCTATTTGTCTGTCTATAGTAAGCAATTCGATTGGAGTCATAATATATCCTATTTTAAGATTTGGTTAGCTTTTACTCTTGATTGGAGTCATAATATTGTAGTATGATAGATTTCTGGTGTTAATAAGTTGGAAAAAGAATTGATTTTTAAGATGTTGTATTGAGCATGACTGTGCAACATGTTTCATTGTTGCAATGCTGTTTGTCGTAAGTTTCTTTAGGACTTGTAGGGGTTAATCAATGTATGAGAAATTAGTGTACTGTTTCCCCCCTCAATTTTTACCGTTTTCTTAGGCTTTGCAACTTGTTCATGCTTCCTAGAGAGAGGTTGTAAGTTTTTAACCATTCCATTTCTAAGCATCTGCTTACAATTTGAAGTTTGCATCACTATGATGGATGGTGCTTGTACTCCGAAGCCTTTATTCTTCAGCTATTTGTTTTGGAGGTCTATTCGTTGAGTAGGCCAGGCTGTGCTTGGATGCGACATGCATTTTATGCCTTTTTGTTTGGTTTTTGTATAGCTAGTACTTAGAATCTAGGCCAGTCTTTTATAAAACCTAACAAACCTAGGTTATTGAAGAATTGGAGAAGGCTGGTTTCCAAGATGTTGTGATGAAGTGATTGGAAGTTTGAGTTAGTTACAACTTAACAATTACAAAGCAAAGAATTTTGCTAGAACAAAGTTGGATAGTGACCTTAAGTCCGTAACAGTTAAGTAATGCTTAAAGAAGACAGATTTAGACAAAGTTACTGGCAGTAATAGATGTATAATAATGTCAGAGTGTTAGCATGAGTGTTAATGATTGTAAGGAAGTCTGTTGAAATTATACTGTGAAGATCCAAGAATCTTCTACTGTCCTGCAATGTGGTTATCTGGTCATATGAATGGCATTTTTTACTGGCAAAATATTTTGGAAGGAATGATTGGGAATCCTAATATGAGCAGAAATAACGTGGTTTTCACCATTTGGGGAAATAAGATACATGGACCAAGGGTAAGCCTAACCTTGGTTTCTTTGTAGACATAAGTTGGTTTTGGCTGAAACGAAAGGATACTAATTCAGTGTTAGACAAACTGGGATTTGTTGGGTGTAGCATGTTCCATAAGTTCACAATTTTTTGACTGAAATTGGCGTTAAGTTTTGAAAAATGAAAAGGAAATAGTTTAAATGAGGTTGAGATTAAATGTTAATGAACTTAAATGTATACAGCCTCTGGATTACTGGTCCATAAAAGGCTTCATGAGCTTGTTCTCAAATTTCAGGATAAGTTGGAAATTTTGGGGAAGATATACCACCATTCTTTTCCATGTTTATCAAAGTAAGTTAGGCTGTATCTTTGGGAGATTAGAATGTGGTATTAAGTTAAAGAGAGGTAGGAATCTCAGCCAAAGAGTTATTGGCCGAGACTCATCCACTCTTAAAAACCTTTGGATCCGGCGGGGTGTTCCGCGCCCAAGTATTAATTTGGATGGGTATGGATTATAAGTTATGAAGTGATATCCTTTTAGTGGTTTTGCCCCTTCTCATCCCTTAACCAAGTGGCTTAAATTCTTTTATTCTCAAAAACCAAAATTGTGCAGTAATTGTAAGGCTGATTTGAACCTATTGTGTCTTAGAATTGCATTTTAAGTAAATAAAGTAATGCAATTATATTCATAATATTATCTCGTTATGAAAACAATTGTGTAAATTCAAACTGTAGAGGAAAGACATTGAACAAATCATACTTTTCTTGGCCTTATGGCTTAGATCAAGTGTAGTATCTGTTCTTACCAGCTTAATATTTGATAAGTGGACAATTGGCTTACATGATATTAAATTATGTTTTTATGGTGAGGGTCCATCGCAGTAGCTTGCTACTAGGGCTCTCAAGTGTTGACCATGCGTTGCCCTACTGCACGGGGCCTGGCACACCCCTCCAATTCCTGTTCCAAATTTGAGGAGAAGTTAGTGTCGTACACTTCCTCTTCTATCCCTATAATTATGTGTTGTAACAAACATATACTAACTACCTTTTTATATGAATATTATTGACATTTCATGCATGAATACTTATCGAATATTGTTTGAATTTGTTTATGTAAACTTAACAATACATATGCTAAAACTTCTCTTTACAATTGTCATTTAGGTTTTACTAATCACTTAACTTACTGAACTATAAATTATAATTCTTTACTTCCTTATCTATAAATTGAATTACGATTTCTACTGTTCATAATTGCTAAAACTTGTTGTACAAAAGTTAATGCCAAAACTAAAAACCCAATGAATTGTTGTTCAGCCTTTTTATTTTTAGTACATGTATATTGTTCTGTTTTCTTATTTACTTCTAATTGCTTTTCTTGTTCTTCCTAAATTACGCCAGAGACTTGGATTGTGTCTTGTTATTTTTTCATGCTAACTTCTTTTGTGTATTGATAATATCAGAGTGGGACGATAAGGAAGAAGGGAAAGAAACAGTGCAGCAGCAGTGGGAAGATGATTGGGACGATGATGATGTTAACGATGACTTTTCAGTACAACTGAAAAGGGAATTGGAGAATAACACTCAGAAGAGCTAAGTTTATACAAACAACTGATGGGATAGCTGAAGTATGTTGTGGAACTTCGAATACTGTTGCTTATATTCTTGTTATAGATTTGGTGCTCAAATGTTTTAATTGCTAAAAAAGAAAGGGTACTTAATCTTCTAGAGGACATGTTTCAAATTTGCTATGAACAAATGAATAGGTGAAAAGAAAAAAAGAAACTTTAAAATGTTTCAATTATTTGCTCTCTTCCATCTAGGTTATAACAGATATTTTATTTGTAAAAATTAACTTCTGATGTCTCCCTTGCCGTTCTAGTGCTTGTTTAGGAACTTAGTTATCCAAAGTCGATGGAGTAAAAGGGAGGTAAAAGATTTTTTTCGGTGAAATAGATATGAACAAAATAATGAGATCTAGCAAATGTGAAAAGTCGACCTACTTAGTGGACCAAATTATCATAGTCGATCTGTACATATCATAGTGAAAAACATTTTTGTCTCTCTTCCTTTCGCCCAAAACCCATTTTCCTCTTTCGAGTGACACAACTAGTTACTAGTTAGGAAGGAGTTTCAAGCCAAAAACTCATTCATTTTCCTCTTTCGAGTGACACAACTAGTTACTAGTTAGGAAGGAGTTTCAAGCCAAAAACTCATTTTCTTCACACAAAAATTGACAAACAATTTGTTTATGGGAAAGTTACTTATATCCTATGTGGCAAATGGCAATATAAGAAATTGACAAAAGGAGGGTAACATCAATTGTGGAACAATCTCTCAGTTTTATTAACCTATACATGAGTATATTAACTTCTAGGACTATAATAAACGTAACAAGTACCTATCAACTAATCTCATTCATCGGTTGAGGATTTCAACAAAAAAAAAATGTATAGTGAAAAAATGTACTAAAAAGAGGTACAAGACTCCTCACAAGTCACAACAAGCTTTTCAATTGTTCATTGAAATCAATATGAATGACAAGTCAAAGTGTGGTTGGTCACTCACTATTCAACTACAACTCATCTTATTGATTGAGATTTGAGAATGAGAAGCCACAAGTCAAGTAAATACAAACTACACTTCCTTCAGCTCTCACCAAATGAAATCTACTAATAAAGTCATTACACATTTATTCCATGCCATATTAGACATCATTTTACAACACACCAAAGCAAACTTGAATGGAAGGTCCCAATTCATCAGTGTGGTATACAATCTAATCAACAAAAATGAAATATGTCAATGATTACTCCATTCATATTCTACGTAGATTGATATTTAACTATCAATGCACCTCAAAATGAATGATATATATATATATATATCTATTAAAATTTTAAGATTTGTGTCATTTATTTCTTTTGATAAATAAATTATACTTGAATTATTAATGTAATAGATAGTAAGAAATGGTGGAAGCCATGGCCATGAGGGAAGCTTTGTCGTGGATCAAACAAATGAGTTGGTCACCGGTTATAGTGGAAAGTGATGCAACATAGGTAACTTCGTATCTCACGTTATGATCCGAAATGGCTAGTGTTTATGAGATAATTATCGATAATTGTGTTCGAGTTTAGAATATTTTTTTCCTTGTATGTTAATCGGTCTGCGAATGTAGTAGCTCATTACTAAATAGAGTTTCTAATTTTATGTCTGATCGAACTTATTGGTTGCTCCAAAGTTTCCTCTAACGATTATTCAAGCTTTATTTGATGATTTGAATTAATAAAATGACATCGATTCCTTAAAAATAATGTCCTTTCATTATCATTCGAATCAAACGGAACACTTAAAAATAAAACTACTATAATTTGAGCACTAACTGTATTATCCTTAATTTTTTCTAAAACTTATATTGAAGTACAAGAAAAGAGAGCAAAAATGGCTCTAATCTCAAAATCAACATTCATATTCTCAATAGACATAAAACTTGCGGTTACCATACTCGTATTCTCAATAGACATCAAATAAAATGACGGAAAATAATTAAATCAAATTAAATAATGATAAAAACACAGCACATCCATAATTGCAGAAAATAATTAATTAATTATATGCAAGAAAATACTATAGGATTTTCCAACTCTGCTACAGCCTTTGATTGAACCGCAATTTCAAGCATCTCAGGATTCCAAAGCATTTACAAGATAATGACCCCCAAACCCAAAGCCTGAAGTTGGCTTAAGTAAACATCATACAACCTCAAATATGCATGTATGTTGTGTTCTCTATGCTTTCTGTTACGAACCCAAAACAATACCCTCCGTGGCAACGTTGGTCACACGAAGTACAGCTTGCGCACTCAAAGGCGACAGTTTTGACAAACAAAAATGCTTCCACGACTCCACCTCCTCTGGGTTCTCAGACTCGGCTGCCTCAGCATTTGGAGCGAGGACAAGAGACTTCTCATATACAGTTTGCAGCTCCACAAGGAGGGTCCGAGCAGCCTCTCTGGACGCAGGAAGCTTGTCACTGAGCTGCGATGCAGCTATCTGGGTCAATTTATCAATCCCATATGCTTGTATACCTTCAACTCCCTGTTGATATTAATTATAGAAATTGTCATATCAGAAGACAAATTTTACACTTTGACAGAGTCTACAATACGATACGCATGTCACATCCTAGACTTAAATTTATAATTGCCAAGATGCCAAGCATGCATAGCGAAGCTATACCAATTTGAAATAACAAAACAAGTTGACAAGACGAAAGAAGCAAAATCCGAATAAATGATATTATAACCGTGATTATGTCATATATAAGGTAAAAAGTAAACAAACTCCTCCAGGAAAATAAGTATCAACACAATACAACTATTTCAAAAAAGAAACAATAATAATAATAAATTAATAATTATAAGCAGAGAACTGGAAGAAACAAACAAATAGTACAGTATCTACCCGACAACACAGTAGATGAGTAGAAAATGTTTCATTCAGATATAAGTACATAAACAAAGTAGGTGTGTGTGTGTGTGTGTGTGAGAGAGAGAGAGATAGAGAGCAGAAAAATTAAGTGGTGATCACAAGGCGGGGAACACTTCGGCATAAGCACATAGATGCCTTTGCTCGAACTCGAGGGTTCTTGTGCTTAAGATATGGCTGCAGCTTTGGTAACAATAATGCTGGTGAAACCCATGAGGTCAATGCAACTAAAGCTTTCTCAGCTGCCTCACACACAAAACGCTTGTCCTGTGAAGACTTGAGGAGAAGCTGCACAAGCTGCATCCATGATGTATGATCAAGGTGTAAACTATGAGTTCACATTCAAGGGAAAATACATCCACATAAAAAATAAAAATCAGATTCTGTATTGAATTGAAAGAATCTAAATTACCAGCGGGTCCAGAAAATCTATTATATGATCTTTATATGCACTGAAAATGTCTGCAGAAGCCATAATTGCAGTTTTACAAACAGCACTTCTTGGATTTTTAAGAGACTTCACTACAAGTGGGATCACATCACCCCTATACAAAGCAAATACAGTAGCAAAGAATTCAATTGTTCAAAAATCAAATGAGTAGGAAAAAGTTTAGCCATCAAGCAGAAAGTATAAAAACAAAAATCCCATAATACTTGGCTACTTGCAATAAATCAGCATGTGAGAATACGATACTCACATCAGGTTAACCATCAATTCCTTGTGAAAAATTGATAGTCGCCGTACATCATTGAGTGCTTTACACACCATAACCCAATCTTTAGAGTCTAGTCCAGATAATAGCGCCTGAAATATGAAACAAGACACGAAAGCACATCACACAAATAGCTTATCATAAAATATCAGAAAATTATTTTTAAACTGCAGAGTGAAAGGTTCATCATTCTAAGGTTCAAGACAGTAACCATAAATAAAAATATCCACCTCGCTCATACCTCAAGACTGATATCAACATCTTCTATATCATTCAAGTTCTCAGAATCAATGTATTCTACTTCTATATTTCCAATCTCCACCCCAGAGTTAACTTCGGTGCCATTGGTAGGAGTTGACAGTACAGAAGCATCATTTTTCCTCTGCCATTCTTCAAGATTTTCATCAGCATTACCAGCAAAAGACTTGGTCAGACTCACTTTACTGGAACTTTCATTCTTCTTCTCAGTATCAGGTACCGTATTGTGATCTTTGAGAGCTATCCCTGACATCACTATTAGCCTTTAAGCCTGAAAAAAAAAACATGGAACTGTTTCAACATACATTTCTGCAATTTAATCCATTCGGCAGACTAACAACCAAACACATAGATAAAGCCTTAACAAGAGTTGAAGTTGAATAGAAGGTTTGATTCCAAAACATAGTTAATATTGAAGCAGCAATTCACCATTTCTCATTGCATGGTGCTTTCTTTTGGGTATACCCAGAATAAAACAATACTCAATCGTTCCAAAATGATTGTAGCATCATACCAACAGATCATGTTACATTGGAGCTAAGAATGGAGGGATTAAACATGCCGGTTCCTATTTATACAATGAAATCAAGTGATAACAAATAGCACCTCACTAGTTCTCTCTTTGGATCTCTTTTTTCTCTAATCTAGAGTGCAATTTTTTATTTTACAAATTGCTCCTTCAATGACCATGCAAGACAAGCATTACACATGAACTGTTGCTCCAACTGGGATATCACTTTCTTGTAAATAATATCTTATATCTCAAAGATAAAATTAAATTATGAACCTCAGATCCGGCCAGTTCAACTTGCACCCAATTCTATATAATATATTTTACCAATTTCATCCATGAACTCCACTACCTTTAAGTCAATAACCAGTAACATTCCTACATGATGAGAACACTAACAAATTGCTAGACTAGTAGACAGTCTTTTGCTCCCTCTAACTCATCAACATGAATTTGTACATACATCTATGCCAATACACCTCCAGTAATTGCATACACAGCCATATGATCAAGCCACAACCAAACAAGCTAACATTAATTAAAAAAACACATAAAAAACACACGGAATAGTTCCATTTGCTACTCTCACAACACCAGTACTTTTTCCCTTCCAAAACCTAATCACAAAGCCAATCCCTAATCCCATCCAATCAGCAAACTCCATTTCCACACTCGAGGAGTGCCAGCAGCAAGTCCTCCGTTCAAACAACAATCCAAATCGGCAACAATCAAGTACCAAAACACAGCAAAAGCGCAATTGAAGAAAACAAAATCGCCATAGACACAATCAGTTCATCAAACAGAAGCCAGACAGAGATCCAAAGTCGGCAAATCGCAAAACAATAAAGCATAAACAGCACAAGTAGAAGAAAAACTCGTGGCATAGCAGATCTCAGATCACACCAAACTGAACACCACACACATATGCATAAACACAGTGAACTAGTAAAGAAACGAAATATAAAAAGCGAGCGATTGAGAGAGAGATAATGAGAGTACCAAAGAGAGTGAAAACGGAGCGAAACAATGGTGGAAATGTCGGAGGAAGAAGAAGAAGAAGACCGAGTCGCTCTGGTCTCTGACTCAGTGAAATTTGGAAGGCTCGGCTCAGTTCTGTTGAGAGTAGCAGTAGAGAGAATATTTAGAGACGGAGAGAGAAGGATTGGACCGAGTGGTAACTGGCGGAGACTAGCGAAGGCAGTCCGCTGCAATACGACGACGTTTTGGAACGACGACCCGTCCGTGGCCGGCAGGATCCGGATCTTGCATGTGACCCCAGCGATTGGGTATTTAATTTGTTTCTATATTTGTCCGATTTGGCCCCTCGTATTTTCTCAAAATATCTGAAACTGCCATTATTGAGTCAATAAAATAAATTACAGTATTATTTATTTATTTTCATGTTTCTGTTTTTATTTCTTGTTTTTTTGAAATGACGCTCTAACACAAGAAAGGGCAGTTTTTGAAATGATGCTTTAGCTTTTTTTTTTTTATTTAAGAAAATGATTGCTATATTAATTCAATGGAAAATGACACATACATACCCTCTACTTGACACATTTTAACCTTATCTTCTCTAAAGTATTGTAACTAACTATTGGGCACCCTGAAGTATACCAATCATTTATTCATCCAAAATTTTCGTTAAACTTAACGGAATATTCCAATAAGTGAGGCATGTGCCCAGCACATGACAATTTTTTTTTAATTCCAAAATTGCCCTT
>JAYMTH010000809.1:0-17839 GCA_036897465.1 Pelargonium australe | reverse complement strand
CTAAATTGGGTATTGGACCAAAGTTTGGGTACTAAAAAAACCTTTATCCCTAGTGGATACTATCAAGGAGCTTCCCTTAATAATTTAAAAAATAAATAAGATATATTAAATTGAAGAGATGGGTGTGTGTTGAACAATCTTCACGTAATTATAATATTATTGATAAATCATATATAACTAACATGTTCAAAAGAAAATATGACAATAATTATAGAAAAAAGAGGTATTGAAAAACATGGCACTCATTTTTAAACAAATGTCTACCATGTACTTATTACATTTTGTAATGGACTTTTCTAAACTCTTTTTCCACAACTTTACACTACTCTGAACTATTCTCCATCGACCCAAATCCTCTATTTCAAGAGAGAAAAACTGTATCTTCATATTTTGCGGAACCAACCCCTCCCATATAGCTTTTATAAACTCACAATCACAGAGCGGATGAGACTCATATTCCAAAACAACCCAACAACTAAAACAAGAAGGATCCTAGAGTAAACCCCGCTTATACCTGAGGTTACTCGTATGAAGACGACATCTCTTTCCTAACCAACACAAAAAATTCATTTATGGGGCTCCCGAAACTTCCAAACTTTGTTCCAACTCGGATTAACATTATTCAAAGTACAATTAATATAATCATAGGTTGACTTAACAGTGTACACATATGTTTTGTGAAGACGCCAAATCACCTTATCCTTTGCAGCCCTACGTCGCAAAACCAGAACCCCAAGGACCTGATCCGCAATGGGACCCGGGAGCAACCTGCGAACTAAATAATCTGAATCCCAACTCCTAGACGCACTAAAAAAGTCACACACCTTCATATTTACGGGAGCAGCAAAGGGAAGCACCTCAACAAGAGCACTATTTCCATATCAAACATTTTTTTTAAAACAATCAATGGCCTTACCATCTCCATTTTCCCAGCCCAAACCGACTTCAAGCAGGTTTTCACATCGGGAAATACCTCGCGTACAAGCATTAACCAAATTCGCACCTCCACTCCCATATTCTCATGAAAGATGTGATCCCATAAGTCCATGGGTTCATGACAACTTCCCAGCAAAGCTTCCCCAACATAATCGTGTTAAAAAATTCTTGTAGAAAATACCCAAACCTCCCTCATTCTTAGGCTTCGTGACATCATCCTAAGCCACAAGATGAAGTTTCTGACTACAATCCGATCTCCCCATAAAAAAACATGTGATTTAGAGAATCAATTTTAGCACAAACAGCCTGAGGTAACCATTCAGTTTGCATCGAATATGTCTCCATAGAAGAAGCGATCAATTGAACCAAGGTTGTGCGATCCACGATAGTATGTTGTTTCGCCTTCCAACCCGATAGCCGAGCACTCATCTTATCAACTAAAAAATTATAATCGAAAGCGCAAATCTTCTTAAAGTGAAGCTAAACACCTAAATAAAATATCATATCCATAGACTGAGAAATCCCCAAAGTCGAGCTCATATGCCTAGCCAAAGTCCTTTTAACCGAATGGGACATGACCAGCTTGGACTTAACAATGCTCATTCGTTGCCCCGACATGCTGCAGAACTCATCCAAGCGGTTCTTAATAACAATAGTTGGACCAAAGAAAACTTCCCCAAACAATATTATATCATCAGCAAAAAAACAAGTGGTTGAGACTGGTTCCATGTCAAATCAAGCTAACCGGAACCCACGACCTGGTAGATACCATGCATTCAATCAAATGCCCTAAGTGATCCATGCACATGATAATTAAGAGGTACGGGGAGAGTGAGTCCCCTTGACGGAGACTACATCGAGGAGTAAAACAATCTAAGATAATACTATTAAATAGAACAACCATGTCTATTGAGCGAACACTAAACAAAATCAAGCATCGTCTCTTGAGCAATTAGGATGTTATCCCTAGTAGTCTGTCCTAAAACAAAACTACCTTGATTTTCATCTACTAACTGATCAAGAAAGGGCCGAATTAGGTTTATCAAAACCTTTGAGATTAATTTCATGGAACTATGCACAAGTTGATTGACCTAAACTGACTTAGATTAACTGTATGCGGAATTTTTGGAATGAGCACAATCAAAGTACAATTCAGATCTTTCAGAAAGAATCATGAATCAAAGTTATCTTTGACCAATTGAAACATGGAGTCCCTGGTATAGTTCCAAAATTTATGAAATAATCCCACCTGAAAACCATCCCACACTGATGCCTTCCACAATTTCATATCATAGATAGCCTTGTGAACCTCCTTTTTACTCACTGGGCAACACAACATCACTTAAGTCACAGGTTCTAGAAATGGATCATCCCACATATAATCCAACCATCTATCGTCATCAATCCCATAATACGTTGTGGCGAAGAAACGGACCATCATTTCCCTCAACTCATCAACATCCTCATCCTCAATCTAATCCCTTGAAGCATTTTTGAGCTTATGGATCTTATTACTCATGCGACGTTTAATAGTCGAGAGATGAAAAAAATTAGTATTTCTCTCCCCCGACACAATAAAATCCTTTTTTTAATTTTAATGTAAGTTTTGCTCCTCCAACTCCAAAATAATCTCAAGTTGGCGTGACAAATCCGCCTCAAGTCTAGTGTGTGCCACGGAGGGGCCGGATTGAATTACTCTTTAGATCTCATCCAACCTATTCATAATTGACCTCTTTTGAGCAAAAACAATCCTAACTCCAATTGTAATCTACTATTTTTTAACTTTTTTTTTTAAAGTCTCTACACAATTTTAAATATACTCCAAAAATTTTATTTATATTAAATATCAGTAATGTCTATGCATAGTAAAAAAAAAAAAAAAAAAAAAAGGGATTCTTCTTCCTATGTCGTTTTGAGAGTCAGCTACAATTTTTGTGTGACTGCGTTAGATTTTCAGAGCGGCGGTGGTCTCTTGAGTTGATAGATAACTTATTGTGATCTCTCACGTTAAGATAGTGAGCTCTTACTTGATAACATGTTAATGTGTTATTGGGTTTGTGGAAAGGCGCCGTAGATTCACGTACCGTGAGTTGTTTTTCGATTGGTGTGAGCAGTGGAGGTCTGCAGTGGCTGTAGAGAATGAGAAGGTGGCTTAAGTGGTGGTGATTTAGTTGGAGCCCTTGGATGAGCCTTCGAGTTTGCTGTTGAATCATATGGTAAACCTGATGGTAGAGAAGGGCGATCGGCAGAGACTTTCATGCGGTTGTCTTAAACTTCATATGCAATCGTTTCCACTTGTTCGGGATCTTCAGGTGGAAGGGGAGGATTAAAATGCCTTTGACATGCTTATTCATGCTCATGGAAAGAATTCCAATACATTTGGCTTCATTTTTTAGGATGTTTTAGCCATTATGTTTGGTACCGTTAAGTTTTTATTTGTGGTTTGGTCTGTGGATTTTATTTTTAATTGTATTTATTAAAAAAAAACTTATTTATCTTTTTATTTACAGTTTTGTACTAAAAAATTTGTCTCACTGAAAAAAATCTAATTTTTTCTAGTTTGGTCGCCTTATGTCGTCGCTCTTTATGACTGGAGATCGACATGATAACTAGTAAAAGAAGACAAGTTGTTAATTTAACTTCTCCTCATCTCGCTCTCTGTTCGTATCTTAGCCTAGGGTTTTGAGCCGTCGTTTTCTCTCCGCAGACGGGCTTCGCGCCGTCCAGGTGTTGTCCTGTACGTCCCTGTCACTCCCAATAAATCGTCGCTCATCCGTTAGTGCATATCCTCTGTCCGTCAGTGCAACCGTCCGTCGCCGAGAAGACCTCCGTTCGTCCGCCAGTGCAGACTTTCGTCGACCATTGTTCGTTGACTGCTCTCTCTCTCCGACTGTTTTCCGGCCAGCAGAACGTTAGTATGAACTAGAAATTTTGGAGCTCCTTACAACATGAGTCCGCCGACAATCCTAGTCGTCGCCGCTCTAGGGTTTCAAATATCCCCTATGCTCTGTTCTGTAGGAATCTGTCGTCTAATATCACCTCGCGTTGGCTCTCCAGCATCGTCCGCCGCTACGCCCTTGTGTCTGACTGCATGATCTCCCCAAGCCCTAATCGCGCCGGTCAGAACTTTGGGTTCGTTTATCTATCAGAAAAATCAGTCGCTGCTCGTGTTCGTCGCAGTCTCCACTGCACCTTCATTGGGGATTTTCGGATTATTGTGGATTGGGCTAGGTCGCCAATTTCGCCTGAATATAGGCTTGTTTCACAGTCAGGTCGTCAGCAACATGCCCCGTCTCATCAACAGAATCAACCCATACTTTCCTCCAACTCAAACAACCAAGCCCCGCTTGTTCAAGGTAAAATTGGCTTGGGTTTTAAGACCAAAACGATTATGGATAAATTGCGTTGGAGTGTTCTTGCCATCTCCTGATCTCCGGTTTCGACAACTTTCCTATCAGAACGTATCACTTCTCAAGGCGTTGTTGATATCATAGTGCACCAATTAGCAAATCAGGTGTTTGTTCTATCTTTCTCAGATGAAGCTTACATGAAAGCCATGAAAGACTCCGGATGGTCATGGCTTTCTACATGGTTTGTGCACTTTTATGATTGGAACCATCTAAAACGTAAAGGAGGGCGCTTCACTTGGCTATCTCTACGGGGTGTTCCATATCACGCATGGCATGCCAATTCCTTCAAAGAGGTCAAGAAACACTTTGGGAAGCTCCTCTTTGTACACCCCATCTCGCTCTCTGGTCGTATCTTGGATCAAGCGCATGTTCTCGTCCACTTCATTACTATGTCATCAATATCAGATATCGTAAGTTTGAGAATTGGCAAGTCATTATTTCCAGTCGCCGTATCAGATCTCTCAGGTGTGGACATCCCCCCTTTCCCGGACCCTCCTTCGTCCTCCCCGTCAACTCCGAGTTCGCCATTGAATCCGTCAGCCGGGTCTCGACAAAGTGCTTCTGCAAATAAGAAATTGGCAAACTCTGAGACGATTGATAATGGGCTTTTCGATCCAAGTGCATCTTTCGGGCCGGTTGATAATCCATTGGATCTTGATCAACAAGTTGTGGACTCCAGCCCTAATCAGTTAATCGAGCAATGCCATAATGGTGGGATCGCAGACTCGGTTGCGGGCTTAACAAAAGGGGCCAAAGTCGTGTCCTCAACGGCTAATCCTACTCCTGACGTTTTAGCTGATCATGAAACTCTACCTGAACAACTTGTTGATCAGTCAATTCCATCCACTTGTTCGCCCACTGTCTCATCTGAGAACCTGCAGAATGTGACCTTCCGCCGTCGGAATCGCGGACCGAAGTCATACACATTATATTTTTGAGAAGTTTTGGGTTATCGAGGCTGAAAACAACACCTGATCTGAATCTGTGCGCCGATGTCTCGTGTCTTAGAGTTACCGAGACGTTCTGGTGCATCATAAGAGGGTCCGTCTCACCTCTATTTTTCACTCTTTAGTCATTCATCTCTGATTCGCCGTCATTAAGGGGTTTTGGTCTTTTTCTTTATCTTCAGCTCTTTACTGGTTTCGCTTTTTCTTTTCTTAGGTGACCGGTCCTATCTCATGTTGTGTTAGGCCCGAATCATTTTTCCTTGTTCTTTTATTTACGTCTCCGGGCGCTTTTAATAAAAGTTACCGCTTGCTTATAAAATTTTTTTTTTTGAAAACATAGGTCACTTAGGATTAATTTGACGGTACAATAACAAGTGATTTCAATCTACAACAAAAAGAATTAGTAAATGTATCATATAACATTAATTTAAATACTAAATAGAAACAAAAATCAAATTAGATAACAATTTGAAATAATATATGTATGTATATCTATAAAACAATTACACCCGTCTAGATGATAAATCATTCCACTTAAGATTCACGGTTTTACACTTACACAATATAACATTCTAGAAGTCGACATGCAATTGAAAAAACTCATCTAATATTTAAACGTATATATATTTCAAATTCAAAATACACATCTCATTCAATTCTAACGTATATATATTTCAAATTTTTAAAAAGAATATATAAGTTACAAATATAGTTGACTTCACACTATTTAAGCCTTTAATATTGTTTTTAATTCTATTATTGGCATAGAAGTCGCGCTAGATTACAAAAGCATTTTAACGGATATATTTTTAATAAACAACAGACAAAGACGCGTTGCACAAAATTTGATTGAAAAATCTCTTCATTTTAGTGCTTTGATACACAATTTCCACAGTCATCTTAACCGTTCAACAATATATTTTCCAAGTTGTCCCCAAATACATTTAACTGATCTTTGAAAATAAAACAATCTCAAAGTTGACTTAAACGACATTTTATACCAATCAAATATCTGATTTGCTATCAAAATTATGGGAATACTCAAATATGAATGCATATGTCAAATCTATCCTTGCTCAATTTTTCATATGTAAGAAAACAAAGTTTTTCAAAATTAGTCATAGATTCAAACTCGATTTACTTAACATTTGTAAAATCGACACATCCAAGTTAGTCCAACGAACAATATACAAGTAAATTACTTATTCACCCTTCGAGTCTATCCGTATTTTTTAAAATCTATTTATTGTACTTTATTTGACGAACCTTGGAGTCTATCCTTAATTCCTTACATTACCTTGTAAATGTAATCACCATTTTGAAAATTCAAATGCAGTAATTATTTTTATGGTTAAAACTTAAAAAACCACTCCTAACCGCAATAATTACGTGAATTTACGATAAGACCACATAGTTAAAATCCCAACCTGGGCACGACCGCTTGGTTTCCGGAGTCATGCTCCTTTTAAGGTAAAAATAAAATAAAAATATACGTATAATAATAAGGACGAAAGTGAAATTAAAGTGAGAAGGCGAGGGCAAAAGCGTCAGAAAGTCCAGAGACGAACCATGGTTCCTATAAAAGGAGGACTCCACACAGAGTCATCTTCTCACGCGCTCAGTCTGTCCCTTTCGTTTCCAATTAGAAATCAATTTCTGCTCAGTTCGCTCTCTCTCGGATTGCTAGGGCGCGTCTTCGTCACAGCATTAACGCCGTATCGCAATGTCACGTCGCGGCGGTGGCCGAGGGCCTGAATCTGGCCGCGGACAAAATCCGCCACCATCCGTGCAGCGTGGTGGTGGCAGCGGCGGCGGTGGAGGGCGAGGGCCTCCCGGTGGAGGCAGAGGTCCTCCTGGAGCAGGAGGCGGTGGTGGCCGAGGTCCTCCTGGTGGAGTTGGAGGCAGAGGTCGTGGCGCTTCAGAAGGCGGAGTAGGCCGTGGTGCTCCTGAGGGCGGGGCAGGCCGAGGTCGAGGCGCTCCAGAAAGTGGATCGGGACGAGGCGCTCCCGAAGGCGGAGCAGGAAGAGGCGGTACAGGAGGCGGAGGAGGTAGAGGATCGGCCGCTCCTCCGGCAGCTTTTCAACCGGCGGTTCCTGCTGCTCGACCTGATGCTCCGCCAGTTGCTAAGCCGCCTTCTCAAAATCCTTCAACTGGCTCGTCTTCCTCTTCTGAGCCAGTGGAATCGCTGAGCCGTGATGTCGGAAAGCTCGCATTGCAGGCTCCGGCTCCTACTCCGGCACCTGTTGCTCAACCTCCGCCATCATCGTCCAAGTCCATAAAGCCTCCGTTGAGGCCTGGTTTCGGGACCATCGGAAGAAAGTGTGTGGTGAGAGCCAATCATTTTCTCGTTCAAGTTGCGGACAGAGATCTTCATCACTATGACGTAAGGAATTTCTTCTTCATTTATATCTTATTTTAATACTTGTTTATGTTCTTGGAGTAGGATTATTATATTTTTCTGCATCTGCATTAATCTTTTCCTTTTTAATTGGTACTTAACTGTAAAACAGTGGAAATCAGAAAAAAATTCCCTTCATTCATGTTTAATATTTTAGCATCATTGCCTTGCTTGATCAAATTTTTAGCTATCAAATTGGTTCATAAGTTGGTTGTGTCATTTGATAGGTTTCTATAAATCCTGAAGTGACGTCAAAAAAGGTGAATAGGCTTGTTATCAGTCAGCTGGTTACTGATTACAGGGAGTCTCATTTGGGGAAGAGAATGCCTGCCTATGATGGAAGCAAGAGCCTCTACACGGCAGGGCCTCTGCCCTTCCAATCAAAGGAGTTCAGTGTGAAATTAATTGACAATGATGCTCCTGCTGGTTCGTCTAGGTATACATCTATGTTTCTAGTATTTCGAGTTGTTGTATCTCATATACTGAGGTTGTTTTTCAATTTGCATTGTACTCATCATTTGTGTTTTTCCCCATTTGCAGAAGGGAGCGTGTATTTAAGGTGACAATCAAGTTTTCTGCAAAGGCTGATCTTCACCATTTGCAGGAGTTTCTACGAGGGAGGCAATTGGATATGCCCCAAGAGACCGTGCAAGCACTTGATGTTGTTCTTAGAGCAGCACCATCTGAAAGGTAATTTATCACTTTAGATATTTTTGGTGATGAGACTGAAATTGAGTCCCAAAATTGTCACTCACTCACCTTTTTGTCTGTCATTGTCACATCACCAACTATGATATCGTGTTTAACTCATAGTAATTATAATCTTGTCATTTCATTGACGAAATCAGGTCACAAGTTTATTCTTTGTCATCGCACGATACTGCCTACTTCGAAATCACTACATCTAGTGTACACGTTAAGAGAAACCTGGTCCTGGGTTTATGTTATACTAATTATAAGTTGAAAAAAAATCAATACTAAAACTCTAGTTCCGTGGTAGGATCCAATGCATTGATGTCCATGAAAGCAAGTATTCTTGGAAATTGTTTTTAATAGTTTTATATGTGTTCACTTGAAGTTTGATGTCAAGTCCAATTGACTAATCTGTCCAAGTGTTTTGAGTGTAGGTATACTGTTGTTGGGAGATCATTTTTTTCTCTCCAGCTTGGAAAAAGAGGTGATCTAGCTGAGGGTTTGGAATTTTGGAGAGGATATTACCAAAGTTTGAGACCAACTCAGATGGGGCTATCTCTAAATATTGGTATTTCTTGGCGCAAATGCTGTTATCCTATGAAATTTTATGCATATTATTTTCCATCTGTTTCTTTGACACAAATATCTATTTATCTTGCTGCAGATGTGTCAGCTAGATCCTTTTATGATCCAGTTAATGTGATTGAGTTTGTAGCCAGACATTTTAATTGCAGAGATACAAGCAGGCCTCTGTCTGATCAAAATAGAGTAAAGGTATTTCATACTAATCCCAGTTCAGTAAGGCAGTTAAAGTTTGTCACTATTCTCGCTATGCAATTTCACAACTGAATGTGGGTTTATTATATAGGTTAATAAATTTGTTTCAGTTTGAGATTTGTAAAGTGGAATCATTGTATCAACCCTTGCTTAGATATTAATACCAACTAGGCAAATGAGGGGGCCTTCGTGTGTTTCTTCCTCTCTTTTTGTTTCCAAGTTGTTCACATCTTTCCTCCTTTTCTTCTTGCTTTTGTAGCTCAAAAAAGCCTTGAAAGGTATAAAGGTTCAACTGAATCGTGGCGATTATGCCCGAGTATACAAGATTTCTGGTGTATCAAACCAACCTTTGAGCCAACTGACGTAAGTTATTCATTTGAATCATTTTGAAGATAAAGATGTTTAGCTCCTCAATTAACTTTGTAATTCTGATTTCTAAGTTTGACACAACAAGCTCCTCAATTAACTTAGTGAATTAAGGTTTATTTATGGAACTCTGTTTGTAGGTAGCTGTAATTTAAGTTTAACTACCATCTTTTACGTTGTCTTTCATGATCTCACTGTTGCAACTCAATTACTGAGGAACTCATACGTCAACTTTATTTTTTAGGTTTCCTCTTGTTGAGGAGAAGAGAAATATTTCTGTTATGCAATATTTCCGTGAGAAATACAATGTAAATCTCAGAGTTAGTGCTTGGCCAGCCCTTCAAGCAGGGAGTGAGACTAAGCCTGCTTTATTGCCTATGGAGGTACCTTTTCTTCATCTCCTATGTTAAGATTTGGTACCCTTGTATTGCTGGCCTTTTCATTGTCCTTTTTTTTTGCAGCTTTGCACTATAGTTGAAGGTCAACGGTATACAAAGAAGTTGAATGAAAAACAAGTTACCAACCTTTTGAGAGCAACTTGTCAACGTCCTCGCGATAGAGAAACCAATATCAAGCAGGTGCTATAACATTGAAATCATTTTTCTTCTTCCGATATTTTCAGTTGACTTGTGTTCAGTGGTGGAGCTGTCCTTTTATCATAGCTTAGCCTGTTCAATTTCATGTTCTGGCAGATGGTCACTCAAAACAATTATTCGACTGATGCTCGTGTGAATAATGAGTTTGGCATTCAAGTTGCAAGTGAACTTATGCTAATTGATGCTCGGGTTCTGCCGCCACCATCGGTATTAGTTCAATTTTTTACATTGTTTTACTTCTCTTATATTATTTTGACAGTCGCATGTGGTACTTATTTTTTATTTTCTGTCTACTTGTTTTGTATACCAGTAATCTCTTGGTCATTTTGTTTCCTTTATTGTTCTGTGTTGCAGCTGAAATATCATGATTCAGGACGAGAAAAGAGTGTGGATCCTCGGATGGGGCAGTGGAATATGATAAATAAGGTTAATGAGTTATTATACTATTTTGGCTGTGATTAGTTAAATGTGTATACTGTTCCATCATCTTATGTTTCCACATAAATTCACACCTGTATTTTGGTAGTAGTTCACTAAAATTTCTAAATGCATAATAATTTGTAATGCTGATTTTGACAGAAAATGGTTAATGGAGGAAAAGTTGATTTCTGGACTTGCGTGAGCTTTGCACGACTGCATCAAGATGTTCCGTACTACTTCTGTGATGAATTAGTCAATATGTGCAATTCGAAGGGAATGGTATGGTTTTCGTTGTGCTTGTGATACTGTACATAACATCTTTTGTTTTACACCTTGTCCCTTTGAATGTTACGCCAGGTGTTCAATCCAGATCCTATTGTTCCTATCCAAGCTGTACCTCCAAATCGGATTGAGAAGGTCCTTGTTGATATTCATAAACAGTGTGAGGCCAAACTCGCGCCTCAGCAGAAACATCTTCAATTGTTGATAATTATTTTACCTGATGTGTCTGGATCCTATGGTAAGTGTGCTGCATTCAAGTTTTTAGGTTAATGACCAATATATATTTTTTTTTTTACTTCCGCTTCATGTGATCTTTATTGCTGCATCCAGGGATGATTAAAAGAATATGTGAAACCGAACTTGGAATTGTAAGTCAATGCTGTCAGCCAAAGCAAGCTGCTAAGATGAGTCCTCAGTACCTTGAAAATGTCTCATTGAAAATTAATGTTAAGGTTTGTTGCTTTTTTACATCTACTGTTGATAATACTTGTCAAGGTTTCTTTTCTAAGTTGGAGTGTTTTGTGTTTCTAAGGTCGGGGGACGAAACACAGTGCTGAATGATGCTATTCAGAGAAGGATACCCCTTGTTTCGGATCGTCCAACCATAATATTTGGTGCCGATGTCACCCATCCCTCGCCCGGCGAAGATACAAGCCCTTCAATTGCAGCAGTGAGTCTCATTATCTTTTGTCCTTTCTCATTCTGTGCTCCTTGGTATTAAATGGTCGAGTGGATTGGTTCAGGTGGTGGCTTCTATGGACTGGCCAGAGATAACCAAATACAGAGGATTGGTCTCTGCACAGGCTCACCGGGAAGAAATAATTCAAGATCTCTATAAAGTGGTTCCACACCCTCAGAAGGGTCAAATTCACGGAGGACTGGTCAGGTAAGGATTTACCACTGTATTGGATCATATGTCGGCAAATTTACTTTTCTTCTCTGATGTTCCTTCAAATTAATTTTATATAGGGAATTGTTGGTGGCATTCCATAAGTCAACAGGGCACAAACCACACCGAATTATTTTCTACAGGTTGGTTTTGCTTCTTATTTTCATAATGCAAATTGTTCCCAAATTCTCTGTTCTGGTATAAAATCGCTAATCATGTTTGATGTAAATATACATGGCAGGGATGGTGTGAGCGAAGGTCAATTTAGTCAAGTTTTACTCCATGAGATTGATGCTATCCGAAGGGTATTGTTGTCTCTTTGATTTCGTTAGGGTCTATGCAATATAAATATAAATGATGTATCAAATTTTGAAATTAGCTCTCTTTTCCTTTCAGGCTTGCCTATCACTGCAGGAGGGATATCTGCCTCCACTAACCTTTGTTGTAGTGCAAAAGAGGCATCATACTCGTCTTTTCCCAGCAGATCACAATAAGCGTGATATGACTGATAAGAGTGGCAACATTTTACCCGGTTTGAAACACACTATTCGTTAATTATTCTTTCTTTTTTGTTTACGCTTTTTTTCTCTCTCAAATGATGAGTGAGACTTGTCTATGTTTTAGGTACTGTTGTTGATACTAGCATTTGCCACCCTACTGAATTTGATTTCTACCTCAACAGTCATGCTGGAATTCAGGTAAAAACGAAAGGAACAATATTCTAACTACCTCCTTGTCATAATAAGTGTCATTATAGTGTTTCTCACATAAAGTCGTATAAAATGACTTATTTAACCTAACATATTATTTTCGCACTCATTAGTTACTACTAGTGCTTGTGATACATAGTGTAGTGTAAAAGGAGCATGATTGTAAAAGTCAAATGCACATTTATGTCGAGATAGTAGAATAGCACTTGTTATGAAACAATTTTTCTTTCTAAAATCATATACTTATTTTGAAATGGAGGTATTACAAGTTACATGAATTCACGCAACACGTAAAATCATGTGTACTACACGTGACAGATACGTATTGGACATGGTTAAGTTGAGAAAAAAAAACTAACATATACGTTTACAGCATCTTTCTCGATCACCTAATTTTAGATAATTTTTTAACTATCATCTATTGTGATTTTGCAGGGTACCAGTCGTCCCGCACACTACCATGTGCTGTACGATGAAAACAGATTCAGTGCTGATGCCTTACAGATGCTTACAAACAACCTATGCTACACGTAAACACCAAACTATCTTTAATTCTTGTAAAATAGTTTCTCTTTGCGTTTGCTTAACTTGTTTGCCGGGATATCTATGCAACTTCTGACCCAACCATATTTTTCCAGGTACGCGAGGTGCACTCGATCAGTCTCAATTGGTGAGTGACCTTTCTATTACGCAATCAACATATTTGTTCGAACGGTCTGAGTACTAACTATTATGTTTTATTTTAACAGTGCCACCAGCTTATTATGCCCATTTAGCTGCGTTTCGAGCACGACACTACATGGAGGAGTCTTCGGATGGCGGTTCTACAAGCGGAGGTAGCAAATCCACACAGGACAGGAAAATGGATGTGCGGCCACTTCCTTCGGTCAAAGATAATGTTAAAGATGTGATGTTTTATTGCTGAGTCGATGCGCATAGTTTTTTGGATATATTTCTTTTGGGGTTATATCAGTTTATAGAGCTTTTGGTGAATGTTGTAAACTCTCAACTGATAAGTAAAAAGTTTAGGTTTACAGATGATGGAACAAGCTTAGGGTCATACTTTTGTATTTTGGTGGGAACAGCTTTTGAAAAGATCCAAAGTAGTTTTTGAATACTCGCTTTCGTGTTTGTTTAATTTGGTCCTTAAACTTTTGAAAATGTACCTAAAATGATCTTTTACCCTATCATAAGTTTAAGTGCCTAATCGCCAGTCGGGTCAATATTTCAAAGTTCAAATAGTAAGTTGATTGTATCGCAACATACTCATTCAAATAGTTAACTCCTTCAAGTTTTCAAGAAGAGTTAAATTAGATTGAAAAGTTGATAGAATATATTTTATGCAATCATCAGAAAAAACTCTCCAGCTCAACTTGGTAGTACACATGGCTTCTCTAAGTTGCTTGAATATGCAATTTTTGACCAAACCACATGCCAAAATTTCTTAAAAGTCACATTAAATCTCCAATTTCAATAGGAGTTTAAAGGCGTGATCGAGTCAATATTTGAAAGCTCATATAGTAATTTGGGTTAACAAAAATTAAGAGATCAAATTATATCGTTTCAGTTGATTGTATCATAACATACTCATTCAAATCGTTAACTCCTTCAAGTGAGAGTTAAATTAGATCAGAAAGTTGATCGAATCTATTTTATGCAATCGGGAAAAAAAATCCTCAACTCAAATTGGTAGCACACATAGCTTCTCTAAGATGCTTGAATATGCAATTTTTGACCAAACCACATGCCAAAATTTCTAAAGTCACATTAAATCTCCATTTTCAACTGTTCAGGTCACATGTAAAAGAGAGACAATCACAAAGCTATAAAATTTGTAGTATAGACTATAAATTACATCTGCTGGTACAACAAGAAACCTATATGAGTGTAATTTACAATTATACCACCTATACAACACATCCTCTAGTAAGTGTAAATCCTACGCGGCTGATGAAGAAAATGCTAGCCCCGACAGACTCGTAAAACCCTATTGCAAGCCAGGAGAGCTACGGCCAAATTAGTAGTACACGGCCCTGCCGGAGATTGCAAATATAAACCGGCACAAGCCTATACACAAAGGCTTAAAGATCGAGAGTCCGAGACCTAATACACTGTAATATGCTACACGAGAAGGAAACTACTGAGCATTGTTATGTGCGTGAGTAAAGTAAACATGCTCCTTGGCCGTACAACACTGCTATCACCTACCTGCCCTGCATTTACATATTCGCTTCTCCCGGTATTGATGGCTGTCGAGACATTGACTGGTGTTGAACCTGAGAGAGAACAAGAATCGGTGAAATTAATAAGAGAAAAGGATATCGGCTTCTAGGCAAGGTTGCAAAGATTTATAAATTGCCTTCGTGACCAAAAAGAGGGAGAGAAACGTTCTTCTCTATTGTACTTTCTTGGAAAAGTTGCAAGGGTTTTAGACTTACAGTCATATTTAGTCCATCCGATTCGCTGACCAGCCAGATCGTACACAAAGATTTTGTCTTTTAAAACAAGGTCTGTAAGAAAATAAGATTGACATGGTTAACACGAAGGTACAAGATTCATCCAAATAAAACGGCATAGCGCAAACAGTATGTGTGTGCGTACAGTTGCAGATTGACCCTCCTAAACATCAACTTCGGGCATTGGCATAAACGATGCAGATAAATGTGAAATGATTTGGTGACCAAACCGTCATGCATAACAGCATAAGTTTCAGTTATTGTTTTGAATAATATTATATGTTGTATAAATTCAGTGGAAACCTAAACTATCCTTTACTTTATCCGTTTCCTTCTTAAATTTTAGAAAACCACATCAACTAATAAAAAAATTAAAATCCTAGGAAAGTGAATCTACATAACACCCACCTCCTAAAATTGTAATTCCTTGACCCTGAATTTTCTGAAAACCAATGCACCATACAGCGGCACCACCCTGGAAAATACAAATATACCCATTTGTTAGATTCATGAAATTAGACCATAATGCCAGAAATGCAACCAGCTAAGAAATAATATGCGGAAGAAGAGCAAGGAAAAATCCTAAGTTAACTACTTACAATAGAATTTTGCTGTAGAAGGTAGTCGTCAGGATCTAAAACCAGGGATGCACCACCCGCAAAATTTAGACTAACTTGAGGAAATATGTCATTGACACTGTTCATAGGATAATAACATTACTTCAGATATAAGAACGTTTTAAGAACTGAAAACTAAATGGATCTGAACACCGAAATATATTTAGAAAGTGAACCTCGAGGTTATTAAATAACACTGGTTTCCCTTGGACAGAACAGGGCGCACAGATTGTGAAACAGCATTTGTAACCTGTATAGCAAGATAACAAGTATTAACAATACTGAACCCAAATATTTTTCATCGACAAAATATGCTTAACAAGAAAAAGCATTAGCTCTCACTAAGCTCCTAAATAATACAAAAATTGTATGACAGTAACTTACAGCTCTGACGAAAGGATCATAAGCTTCTTCTGCAAGGTATGCCAAAGTTGTCCCGGAATCAACTATTGTACCCCGGTTGCTTGACGTTGCAAACACTGAGGAGTCAATGGATAAAGTCCGACCATTCACAGAAATGCTCTGCAGGTTCAAATTGTAGTGAGGCCTACAATTTTGGACAAAAACACAATCAGTCAACAAATAGTGTTCCATGTATCTCCCTAGAACAATTAGTCATAGTCCAAATTTAAGTATCCTAATAATACGAGTCTTATGAGTTAAGACATGGTTCATTGGGATATTATCTCATCACAATAACTAAACCTAAGAAATTTACAATTTCAGTTTCATATAACACATTTATATTAGAAACGATTGCCTTTGAAGCATCACCAATGCAAAACAAAGGGACACGCTCTAGAAAAAGGTTCACATAAGAAACCAAAAATACATATAAAAGCACTTCTGCTGCACCTCCATGGAAAGCACAATTGCTTGGTAACCTTATTAGCATCAGAGTTCACACTCTTCCAGATACGACTACAATTTATACTGAATTACACTTAATAACCAACTGTTAAATCAAATCTCATAAGCCAAACAGTGTCGGAAAGCCCATTTTATGTTATGCAACAAACAACTACCTGTTAACTCACACTCACGGCATTAAGTAAGATATAGTATGTTTTAAGGGTACAAAAAAAAATAGTAACATACTGCGATGTAACAAGAGGACTGTATACTATATTAGGCTCCACAATCTCGCCAAGGACTAATATGCCCCCTCCACCCTCGCCTCCTTTCAAGCAATGGGAGAAAGCTTTTGGTGCTTGTCCCTGTGAGGCAAGCTGTGAGACGACAGACATACCCTGCTGCCCTAACCCGAAGATCCCGTCTACTGCTCTATCCGACTTTGTCAGGTCCCCGGTCTGCGAGGTGCTACACCTGCTCCATAATCACACATTCAAGAAATGACTTCCAAACAACAAACACAAATGAATATGGCTACTAGTAACTTGACAGGGACAGATTCATATCATGGCTCACCCAAAGACAACGCGAGCCGTAGAGCTTTCAGTCATAGACCCCCCAATAACTGTGTTGAGATGCAACATATCCGACACATAATACCCCGATGTTCCGCTCCCATCTCCATACTGGAATGTGTAACCACACTGATTGTTCTCGCTAGAACAACCCGTATCGGATGATTGAAGTCCTAAACTGCATCTCTGGTCCGAACAAGAGATCATTGACGCCGTTGATGAGCTCCCGGGATCAAAGAAATTGAGCTGAATCTGCAACCAAATGAAGCAAAGTAAGTGGCTCATATTGTTAACCCAAGAAAATTGGAACTAAATGATGAGAGCATAGACAAAGGAAGTTACTTGGAGTCCACTTGTTTGAGGGCAACCATTGCAGGAGCTGCAGCCGACCCATAAAACATCACTGCCAGTGTCGATTTGGACGTAGAATTCTTTCGGAGGATTACCCAATTGCAATCTTGTAAAGTAAAGCCTATAAAAATTAAAGAAACCAGTAAGTTTCAAGAAAAACAAGCATGATAAGATAAGAACAACAATAAAACACAAAGACCAAAGAAAAGAATGTTGCACAGATCAAAAGCCAATGACAAACCTATATGACATAAAATAAATAAATAAATAAATAAATAAAAGCAAAAATAGTATATATTATCTCAAAAGCCAATCAGTGACTGAAATTTATAATAAATTAACAAAATTGTGAATCAAAATACCTTCAAACCCAAACAACAGAAGAAAAAAAATCACTGAAAAAGCTCAAACAATCCAAAAATAAAAGAACATTAAGCTAAATTCAAGACAGAAACCCAGAAATATAAAATAAACAAATTGTACATATGAAACAAAACAGAAAATAAATATATTTAAAAACAAATTAACCAAACAAAAGAGCGAGCATTGATAAAATTACCCAAC
>JAYMTH010000808.1:0-17839 GCA_036897465.1 Pelargonium australe | reverse complement strand
ATGGTAGGGCATGCAACTTTTGTGCTGTATTACTTCTTGAGCCAGATTGCTATGGAGGATGATATGAGATCCAACACGACGGTGATGCTTTTGGAGCGAATAGTGGAGTGTGCAACTTCAAATTGGCAGAAACAAGTTGCATTTCATCAACTAGGTGTTGTTATGCTTGAGAGGAAAGAGTACAAAGATGCCCAGCATTGGTTTGAGGCAGCTGCTGAGGCAGGTCATATTTATTCTCTAGTGGGTGTTGCAAGGGCTAAATACAAGCGTGGCCACAAATATTCTGCATACAAAGAGATGAACTCTCTTATATCTGCTTATGCACCGGTTGGGTGGATGTATCAGGAGCGATCTTTGTATTGTGTTGGTAAGGAGAAGATGATGGACTTGAGAACTGCTACCGAGCTGGATCCAACTCTTCTGTACCCATACAAGTATCGAGCTGTTGCTTTGTTGGAGGACAAGAAGATTGGAGCAGCTGTCTCCGAAATCAACAAAATAATTGGCTTCAGGGTCTCTGCCGACTGCCTTGAACTTCGAGCTTGGTTTTTAATTGCCCTACAAGATTATGAAGGAGCTCTAAGAGATGTACGAGCAATATTGACTTTGGAGCCAAATTATGGGATGTTTAATGGGAAAATGCCCGGTGACCATTTGGTAGAGCTCCTCCGTCCTCATGTTACTCAATGGAGTCAAGCTGATTGTTGGATGCAACTATATGATCGGTGGTCATCTGTTGATGATATTGGCTCTCTAGCTGCTGTGGACCATATGCTGGCAAATGATCCTGGGAAGAGCCTTCTACGGTTCCGGCAATCTCTCCTCCTTTTAAGGTAATTATGTGTCATTTTATATTTTTTATTCTCAATTTGTTCCAAGTTGCTTATTTGCATTGCAATTATTTTGGTGTCTTGAGAATTTAGATTTGTCTTAAGTTCCTACTTAATAGAATTGTTGAAGTGTGAATATTATTCCGTTTTATTTGTTTTTACTTTTTTCTGTTGTAGGGTGCTTTAACTTGAGAATAACAATTGAAGGCACCAAGAAAAGTTTGTTTAATTTTGCTCTCTTGTTGCATTTGTCTCCCATATCACTTGTTTGTTCGGAGATTGATTGTTAAATCATTAATGATAGATTAATACTCCATTCTACACAAGGCATTAACATTATTATGAAGGTTTTGCATGAATGGCTGTGGTAGTTACTATCTTTAAAATATATGATAAAATTCATGAAATATGATCTGCATGCACATAAATGAGTTATAACTCTTGGACAGGAATCAATTCAGAGCAACCCTCTCCCTTATCCTTTCTTTAACCTCACTCACACCTTTGAAAGATGAAGAAGGAAAAAGAGACATGTATCTCCCATATTGCTTGTTGGTTAGAAGATTAATGATTTAATCACACACCAGGCACTAGTATTATAACAGTATTGCATGTTTGGCCATCAGAGTTACTACCTCATAAAAAGTTTTATAAAAATTCATGAAATGTGATGCATATGAATAGGTAAATTGGCTCAATAAAACTCCTGCATATTCTGTTGATTATTTTAGAGTATTGTCATTGATCTCTGTTTGTTCTGCCCTTTTTGGAAACTTTTCCTTCAAATAATTTCCTATCAACTTTCTCAATAGTCTTCCACCCTTAGAATTTGTGGACCAGATGTTACAATTATCTAGAGTCGGGAAATTGTTTGGCCGTATAATTACTTAAATATGTCTTTATGTTGTAATGGAGGAGGAAAAAACTATTGCTACGTTGGTAATATGTAACAGTTGATGAGAATCTATTTAACTTCCCTTGCAGATGTTATTGGCTAATTATTTTTTGCTATTGTTGATTGTTGATCTACTACTTTAATGGTTTAGTTAGGTTGACATGCCTTTCTATATTATTCTTTCCTAATCAAAGCTTATTTGTGGTTATCTGATCTGATATGCATCAGTTCTTTCTATTGGGGTCCTTCAGTAAGATACATTACGATGTGTACAGAAGTGCTGCTTACATTTTATTCTTCCAAGGGCTTATGATGAATATATCCACCTAAAGCAATAATATTTTAATGCATCTCTTTGGTAGTTAATATTATATATGTATAACATCATTTTTTAAAAAAAATTTCCATTATAGGTTGAATTGTCAAAAGGCTGCTATGCGCAGTTTGCGATTGGCTAGAAATCATTCTAGTTCTGAGCACGAAAGACTTATCTATGAGGGATGGATTTTGTACGACACTGGCCACCGTGAAGAAGCACTGGCTAAGGCTGAGGAGTCCATTGCTAAACAGAGATCATTTGAAGCTTTTTTCCTCAAAGCTTATGCTTTAGCAGATTCATGTCTTGATGCTGACTCTTCAACTTATGTTATCAATCTTCTGGAGGAAGCTCTTAGATGCCCTTCAGATGGGCTTCGAAAAGGACAAGTAAGCAGCACATAGCTATCACATAAATTTAATCTTCTGCATCATTATTGTTTCATTGTGGATAATTCTGTTTTTTTGCAGGCTTTGAATAATCTAGGAAGTGTCTACGTGGACTGTGATAAGTTGGATCTTGCTGCTGATTGCTACAGGAACGCGCTCAACATCAAGCATACACGAGCACATCAAGGTTTGGCTCGTGTCTATCATCTTAAAAATCAGCGCAAATCTGCATATGATGAGATGACAAAGCTTATTGAGAAGGCTCAGAGCAACGCATCAGCTTATGAGAAGCGCTCAGAATACTGTGACCGTGACATGGCAAAGAATGATCTTAGGATGGCAACAGAATTAGATCCTCTAAGGACATACCCATACAGATACAGGGCAGCGGGTAACTTCCATAACCACTTTCTATATTTTTTGTTGTGCTGTTGATAGTTGAGAATTGTCTTTTAAATTCATGGTTGTTTCTGTAATCCTTGTTCCAAACTTAGAATTAACCGGTTTTAGTTTATATAGTGGCTGCCATCAGGTTGTTTATAATTGAAGGACCAATATGGATTTAGTGCTAAAATTAACACCCCCAACTTTGTGTTTGGTAAATGTCTAGCACATTAAATTGCTAAAATATATAGATTACCACTTGTATTTTATCAATGGAGGAAAAATATTGTCTGAGAAGCTGTTATGATATAGTTTCTGTAATTCACTTAAATACTGAGGTTGGGCTTCTTCACTGTACGCTTTATACATTGTCAATTGTTGGATCATTATTAAGGTGGCAATGCGTACTGTCTATTTGTAAGATTGGATTGCCAGCCAAGTGATTCCTGCCAAACAAGCAAAAGATGTATTTTCTTATACCGACAACTAAGTTTATCCAATCACTGTTTACAGGTCTTGTGCCGAGGGCTTAAAATAGAATAATTTGCATGCTTTTGACACATGGCGTATAAATGACCTCTATTTTTTTAGTTTAGAAACTTGTGTTTGGATCTGTTATTTTGTGCCATTGCTTAGTGCTTACCATGGCTGTGACATAGTACTCTGTACTTAGATAGTAAGAATATAGAAGTGTTTAAATGTGTATATGCATGCGTATATATTGTTATACCATTGTACATATGCAAATAGATTATTTGGACCTCTAACAATATTGCTATTCCCACGCCAGTTTTGATGGACGACCACAAAGAAGCTGAAGCCATAACAGAGCTTACAAAAGCCATATCATTTAAGCCAGATTTACAGCTGCTACATCTTCGAGCAGCATTCCACGAGTCGATTGGTGATTACCCATCTGCCATCAGAGACTGTGAAGCAGCCCTCTGTCTCGATCCTAGCCATACTGATACTTTAGAGCTCTATAATAAAACACGGGAACAAGCTGACGAACAAGGAAAATGAGGGAATCTGGAATCCATATCTGTGTTACATATACATCTTTGGTATCTTTGTTTGGGCAATCCTATCGTTGCTCATGAGAGGTGCCAGTACCCATCAGCGAAACAAGCCTTTTCAGACTGTCTCTATAAATGATAAGAAGCAGATGTGATATGGCCTTTCTAGAGAAGAGGTGTTGAAGGGAAGAACAGAGGAAAGGAAAACAAGCTATTATTTATACTATTTTCTCGAAGGAAAAAGAAGGAGAAGAGTGCGAATGATAGCATGTAAATATTTGTCCAACGAAATTGGTTACGTTGATGATATTACTTCAGAGCTTCGATGATCTGCTCTACCTCCGTATTTGTCAGGCAATTTGACATAAACGGGAGGTGAAAGTATCTTTTCAGTCGAAACAACATGTACATGAAATGGCAAGCTTCCAATGAGGTCTTGTCCGGTTTAGAGCTCACAATGCTTATTGTATGTATTTGTAATTTCATGTACCCTCTGTATCATTATTCGTGTTTTAACATATTTACACATGTAATTTCATTTACACATCTCTTCAATGAGTACATATTCTCTGCTACTTTTCTCTTCTGTTCAATTATCATTATCATTATCTATTGTTTTCTTTTTTGACATTCCTGTTCTTGACAGAACAAACCTCAGGTCTGACCAGTTGAGGTTGCTGTTCTACATCACAAGGTCAAAAACAAAGGTCAGTTTGGTGGTTTTTTTTTCTGCAATCTCGTGCCAGTGTTCTTTTTTCCTTTCTCACCTGTGAGTCTGTGACTCTGATCTTTTGAAGTGATGCACAATTTTAATGATTTGCACGAGAAACCCACATCCCCAACCGTTTGTGCTATTACTAAATGCACCAAAAAGTTCATAACCCTCAACCTCTCCAATATTTTTTGATAGAAAATCTCTTTGTATGGACCAAACAGATCCAAAAGCAGAAGCTATGCATGTAGAGTGCTACAGGAAGAGGCTGAACTTCAATGCACCAATCTTGTCAATCAAGCGACCTGGTGGCTACAACAATCATGACCATGACCAAGAAGTGTCCCATGGCGCGGCTCGCGATACAGGCGGCAGCAGCCGGATTCCGTTTTCTTGGGAGCAAGCTCCCGGCAAGCCCAAGAAAACGAACGGGACAGCCGAAGAAGAAGCGGAAACACCACGACCTAGGCTTCCGCCAAGCAGATGGCACCCGAACATTGATCATCTGCGTCAAGATTACACCGCGAGATACGAAGATGGTTGTGATGGAGACGATGAAAATGGCGTCTTCTCAGATGCTGTGGACGTGTTGTCTCTGTCAGAGGCAATGGACTTCATTGAAAAATCTGAGAAGATCCAAGGACTAGACCGTCTAAATTCGGAGATCGAAGGGTGTGGCGAGAGCTATAAACCGTCCCCGAATTTCATCATGGAGCGTTTTCTTCCGGATGCGAGTGTGCTGGCTGCATCGTCTGCTCTGGCTGCTTCCAAGAACATGATCAGAGATTTTCCTTACAACATAAACTCCGGCGATTCTCCGCCGGAGGCGTGCGTGAGCAGACAATTCTCTTCCTCTTCTTGGTCGTCGAGAAAAGGGTGTGGACTTGAGAGGTTGTTCCCATGGCGCATGAAGCACAAGATTTGCGGTATCAAGAGTCCTGTGAGGCAACACTG
Source organism: Pelargonium australe (assembly GCA_036897465.1). NCBI lineage: Eukaryota > Viridiplantae > Streptophyta > Magnoliopsida > Geraniales > Geraniaceae > Pelargonium > Pelargonium australe. The sequence continues at coordinate 12,343 of JAYMTH010000808.1, read as the reverse complement.
TTCCATTAGGTCTTGTAATGTTGTTGCAAAGCAAAAGAAACAGAGTTCATCAGATGATAGATCACGTTTTAGCTCAATAGATGTAAATAAAGATGAATGACAGTTTGTGAATTTGTTACTGAATATATTGTACAATTAGTAATGTTGATAACAAATAAATACATGTGTTGATCAGTATATTATATTAGCAAAAAATGCATTTATTTTCTTGACCTCGCATCGAATGAAGATTAGTCTGTGTATGGTCAAATGGCTAAATGTGTCTATCGTGAAAGTGCGAGCCAGCTCAGGAACTTCAATATGGTTAAACAAAAAAAAAAATGCATTTATTTTCGTGAATTCCTCTCGGGTTTGAAGCCAAGTGGTTAATGTCACTCTGAACTTTATCTGAGGTCTCGAGTTCTACTAAAGTAACACTTCCTTTAGAGAGTTTGAAACATTGTTACTTCGAGTATGATGTCCCGTCAATTAAAAAAAAAACGCAAATGAAGAAGATTTCTTCTCCATTTTTGTGCCATTTCTATATCTAGAGTTTGGATATTTTACAAAATATGTTAAAATCTCAATTTGGTACACCTTTAGGTAGGCATCCAATTTGATTTCGGATCATTTCTAAATTTAAAATGGTCCGTGAACTTTCACATATATTCTCAAGATAGCCAATTCCGTTAGTCTCTATCACATTCTCTATCAAGTGATGTAACGTTAGATTTGAAAATATATTAAATAATTATTTATATTCAATTATTTTGTTGACGTGACAGTCCATTTGTATTAAAAGAATCACGTGACTAGCACATGATCCACAATATTATCAAAACTACTGAACAAAAATAATTATATATTATACATTAAACTCCAACACACGACGGATAAACTAATGACAAATAGTTTTTGTATCCATATTTGAAATTTCAAGAACTTTTTTTTGTAACCGTTTAGAAACCAAATTGGACTCATGAAGATGTTTGGAGGACAAAATTGGAAATTTTACCCTTGGGCTTTGAAATGATTAGATGGGCCAAGGCCCAAAACCAAACCCAAGGGAGGAAAGTTGAACACCGGTCTCGCACGCTAACACATACGTGTGGACTGGAAGCTGCGTTCGCACGTGGGGAGATTTGAAATTGACTAGGGTTTTTGGGTTCGCGATGACGGGTAGGCTCGGGCAGTTTAGAAGCGCTGCCCGTTGGTATTTTAGAGTGCCTGCCTAGCTCCCGCTTCTTCCAACCATTCGAATTGGGGATTTTTTTTATATAAACACTTGGAATTTATACGTTTAGCTTTCAATCCGAAACAATCTCCAATTCAAACAAGCTCTAGGGAGGTATTCGCTCTGTTCTAGTGAGAGAGATAGAGTGAAACCCTAACCACGCCGTCGTATTCAGTAGGGTTTTAGCGATTTGTGCGTCGTCGACAAGGTATTTTGCTACCGCTTCTGGATAATCTCGGTTTAAATTCTTCGAATCTTGTTCCTCTTAGCAGATCTATCGGTTTTAGCTTTCATTTTGCTTGTTCACTGTGGTTTAACTGATGTATTAGGGCTCTGCGATTTTCCTGTTGCGCCTGGTGTGTTTTTGGTAGTTAGGGTTTTGTGAAGAAATGTTTTGCTGGTTTCGATCTGCGAATTTAACCGGTCTTATTATATATGCTTGTTGTGCTGTATAATAAATTCACTGTTTATTTATATTCCGATTGCAAATTTTAACTGTTGTAGGTTTAGACTTGCTTTGATACTGACAATGTAACAGTTATTTTATCTGTATCATTCCTCATTTCAAACTCCTGTATTAGCTGAAACTCGCTATTTTTGATTGTTTATTTGAACTGGTTTTTCCATGAATTATAAATTGATTGCTTAAAAATAGGTTGAGATAATGAAGAATGGAGCAGAATTTTGAATTATTGTTGCAGAAGTGATAAAAAGAATGAGAAAAAGGAATCGATTTTGTTTTCATGTCTGTTTTCCTGTAGTTATGGGGTCTGCAAATGCACAAGTTAATCAGGATGAATTGGTTAGGAAATCTGTTTGGTTTCATTGGTGCTAGTTTCATCTTGTTGCATAACTATTCTATTCTCATTACCAACCAAGCAAACAATATTTTTCTTCCTACTACTATCCATTTTGGTTAGTAATTTTTTTCTCTTGGATAGATTGAGATTTTTTAATTTTCACAAGGTTTTCTATCAGTCTGTAACATGTGTGTATTTTACTGGAGTGGTTATTTTACGGATATGTATTTTGTTGCAGTTCTGTTTTTCATTTTTGCCTAATTTTGAAGCAATTGAGTCTTAAACTATTATTATTTGAATGTTCTCTCTATTCTTATTATACAATATCTCTGTGTTAGATGATGTAGGTAAATGTCATAAAATTTACATAAAATTTACTCATTGGATTATATAAATTCTGTTGTTATTAGGGTGGTTAAACTTTTTTTAGTTCTTATCTATATTTTAACCATTTTTAATACTTGCTGTTGTAGTGAGGGGATAATGGCCATGGAGATCACGCAGTTCCTACTAGCTGCTCAATCAGCTGATACCAAAGTCCGTACGGAGGCAGAAGCAAACCTCAGGCAGTTCCAAGAGCTGAATCTGCCCTCTTTCCTCCTATCCTTGTCAGTTGAGCTCTCAAACAATGATAAACCAGCCGAATCTCGTAGGTTGGCTGGTATTGTGCTTAAGAACTCTTTAGATGCGAAGGATGCTGCTACAAAGGAAAATCTCGTTGAACAATGGATGGGAATTGACTTATCTTTTAAGTCGCAAATCAAAGATTTGCTCCTTAGGACGCTTGGATCTTCTGTTGCTGAGGCAAGGCATACATCAGCACAAGTCATTGCTAAAGTTGCTTCTATTGAAGTTCCTCGTAAGCAGTGGCCTGAGCTTATTGGATCGTTGCTTAATAATATGACTCAGCAAGATAGTCCCGCTCCACTGAAACAGGCTACCTTGGAAACTCTGGGGTATGTTTGTGAGGAGATATCACATGAGGACCTTGTGCAAGATGAGGTGAATTCTGTCCTCACTGCTGTGGTCCAGGGAATGAACCGAGCTGAGCACAGTCCTGAAGTCCGTCTTGCAGCCACCAAGGCTTTATTGAATGCACTTGAGTTTGCACAGACCAACTTTGAGAATGATATGGAGCGAAATTTCATCATGAAGGTAATTTGCGAGACAGCTATGTCCAAAGAGGCAGAGATTAGGCAAGCTGCTTTTGAATGTCTTGTTTCAATAGCCTCAACATATTATGAAGTGCTTGAACCTTACATGCAAACTCTTTTCGAGCTCACATCAAATGTAGTAAAAGGAGATGAGGAGTCTGTTGCCCTCCAAGCAATTGAGTTTTGGAGCTCCATATGTGATGAAGAGATAGAGCTGCAGGAGTATGGGATTACTGAGAGTGAGGACTCTGCACCTCATTCCCGCTTCATAGAGAAGGCTTTGCCATCTCTAGTTCCTATGTTGCTAGAAACTTTGCTGAAACAGGAAGAAGATCAGGACCAAGACGATAGTATCTGGAATTTATCTATGGCTGGTGGGACATGTCTAGGTCTTGTTGCCAGAACTGTTGGGGATTCGATTGTCCCCCTAGTAATGCCATTTGTGGAGGCTAACATTCTGAAGCCAGACTGGCACTGCCGTGAGGCAGCAACATTTGCATTTGGCTCAATCCTTGAAGGCCCAACTGTTGAGAAGCTCGCCCCACTTGTACACACAGGTTTGGATTTTCTGCTCAAAGCCATGAAGGATGAGAATAATCATGTCAAGGACACTACTGCTTGGACACTCAGTCGTATCTTTGAGCTACTCCATAGTCCAGCTACTGGTTTTTCTGTGATTTCGCCTGAGAAGCTCCAACATGTTGTTGGAGTATTGTTGGAGAGTATTAATGACATTCCGAATGTAGCTGAGAAGGTTTGTGGGGCAATTTATTACCTTGCCCAGGGATATGAGGATGCTGGAACTGGTTCAAGCTCTTCTCTTCTTTCACCATTCCTCACTGAGATGTTCACTCGTCTTATTGCAACTGCAGAACGAACGGATGGCGGGGACTCTAAGCTCAGGACATCTGCATATGAAACATTGAATGAGGTTGTCAGGTGCTGCAATATTGCTGAAACATCCCATATCATATCTCAGCTACTTCCTGTTATCATGAATAAGTTGGGGCAAACTGTAGAGCTTCAGATTATATCTTCGGATGATAGGGAAAAGCAAGGAGACTTGCAAGCTTCTCTCTGTGGTGTTCTTCAGGTTATTATTCAAAAATGTAGCAGCAGTGATGATACCAAGTCTATAATTCTCCAGGCAGCGGATCAGATAATGGTATTGTTCCTCAAGGTGTTTGGTTGCAGAAGTTCCACAGTGCACGAGGAGGCAATGCTTGCAATTGGTGCACTGGCTTATGCAGTTGGATCAGAATTTGCAAAGTATATGCCTGAGTTCTACAAGTATTTAGAGATGGGATTACAGAACTTTGAGGAATACCAGGTTTGTGCCATCTCAGTTGGGGTGGTTGGTGATATTTGTCGTGCCTTGGATGAGAAGGCCTTGCCGTTTTGTGATGGAATTATGCAGCACCTTCTCAATGACCTCCAGAGTGGTGCACTCCATCGATCTGTCAAGCCCCCGATATTTTCTTGCTTTGGAGATATTGCTCTTGCAATTGGGGAGCATTTTGAGAAGTATGTTCCTTATGCACTGCAAATGATGCAAGGTGCTTCTGAAATATGTGCCAAGATGGACACCAGCGATGAAGAATTGATGGATTATGGCAACCAACTTAGACGAAGTGTCTTTGAAGCTTATTCTGGTATTCTACAGGGTTTCAAAAATTCAAAGTCTGAAGTGATGATGCCATACGCTACACATCTCTTGCAGTTTATAGAACTCGTCTTCATGGACAAACAAAGGTATTTACTAATTGTTCCCATCCATCTCTTTCACTCTCCTCCAGCTTTCCTATCTCTTAATATTCCCTTTATATTGTTATTCAGGGATGAGAGTGTCACAAAGGCTGCTATTGCGGTGATGGGTGATCTTGCTGATGCGTTGGGTCCTAACACGAAACTGTTGTTCAAAGACCGTGCATTCTGTGCTGAGTTCTTGGGCGAGTGCCTTCAATCGGACGATGAACAAATTAAGGAGACAGCAACTTGGACCCAAGGGATGATTGGACGTATTATGGTTTCATAGATGTGTCGAGCTCTGTCTATTAGTAAATTAGTAAGTTCAGTCGAGTTTTCTATGGGACAGTTTCTCTTTTTTCTTTTTGGTAAAGTTCGAGGGCGAGTCGGGAGAAGGGAAGTAAAGATGGTAAATTCCATGTATCTGTGTCAAGTGTCAGTCATTGATTGAGGTCACTCTATATCAGATGGTGACCTCCATGTTTTGTGGAACTTGGTTTAGCTTAATTCATCCACTAATCAGTGGTTGTTGAGTCAATTTTGTCTCTGTCTATTTCAAATCTAGTAAACTTTTGCATTATTTCCATCACGGACACTATTTTCAAATCATGCAACTTTACACAAAATGTCAATGCATCATTCTACATTATCTGCCTATCTGTATAGAATTGCAGGAGATGCTACCACCAATGAACTCGGTGTCGCTTGAAATCACTTTAAAATTTTCTGAACCCATTTCACTGGTTTCTTGATAGCTCCAATCCTCCATGGCCGGAAGCTGATCGTCACCGTTGAGATACCTCATCACTTGTCTCATCGTCGGCCTGACCTCCGGCTTGTAATGTGTACAAACCAGCCCCAATTGCAGCACCAACTCCATCTCCTCCACAGCGTACATGGACTCCAGCTTCTCATCCGCAGCATCAAGAACCTGACCCTTTTGGTGACACTCGAGAACCCACTCAAACAGCACAAATTCATCCCCAAACACAGGTCTTCTCCCAGTAGCCACCTCAAGAAGCAAAACTCCAAAGGCGAACACATCAGAGCTCGTCGAGGCCTTCCCTGTCCGAGCCAACTCCGGCGCTATGTATCCTATTGTCCCGACAACGTTAGTAGTGTGCGACAGCTTCCCATGGTCGTACAGCCTGGCAAGCCCGAAATCACCCAACCTCGCGTTCATTTCAGCATCGATGAGCACGTTGCTCGACTTCACGTCCCTGTGGATCACCACTTGCGCCCACTCTTCGTGCAGATACAACAGCCCCGCGGCTATGCCTCTCACAATATTGAGCCTTTGCTCCCAACTCAACAGCACTTTCTTGTTCCCGGAGCTGTTCTTGAAGAGGAAAGAGTCAAGACTCCCATTGGAGACATAGTCATAGACAAGAAGTAGATCATTTTTTCGCTTGCACCAGCCTTGAAGATTTACCAAATGCTTGTGCCTCAACTGTCCCAAACTCGCGATCTCCGCCACGAATTCTCTCATCCCTTGGATAGAGTTCCGAGCAATCTTCTTGACAGCAACTTCAGTATCAGTACTAGGCAACACACCCTTGTATACTACACCAAACCCACCAACCCCAATCTTCTCACTTTTCTTGAACCCTTTTGTGGCATCATACAGATCCTTGTACCGGAACCTGTGAGGACAATCCATTTCCCAATCCTCGAGCTTTTCGGTCCTTAACCTCCATCTGTACACCAAAAACATGACTCCCCAAATAGCCATAGCTGATAGGATTGCAATAAGAACCTCAGTTTGGAGATTGAAAGATTTTGATCTTACCTCCATTGGAGGTTCGGGAAGAAGAGAAAGGTTAAGCTCTGGAGCGGGTCCGTTTACCCGAAAACTCCATCCCAGGACGTAATGGGAGCTTGCGTTTTGGCCTGTTGAAGCTGAAAAACCAACATACATCTTCTCCAGAGCAATGGTTGAGAGGTCTATGGACATTGATATCAGAGGCTTACATGGTTTCACAGCATTTGCTGGTGCTACTGTTACATTCACCGTTTTGTTCACTCCATCGTACTCGATCCAAGCACGAATTGGCTTCCCATCTATCTGTATCTCCTCCTTCGCGTTGCTGCCATTTTTGTAATAAGCAGCTGGCTCGGAAGCATTGGAGGACATGCTGTTGATGTTGATTCCAACATGGTTTCCTGCAGAGTCCGAGACGTCTTTGTAGCCATTAACCGTGTCGAATTCGACAGCAAACACATGGTTTGAGGTCAGGCCATCGTTTGTTTTGTTGAATATGCCTAGATAATGATCTGCTTTGGCTCCCGGGAACCGCGGGGCGGGAGATAAGGTGAAGGCAAGGCCATAGCCACCCTGTTGGCCTGAGCCTGAGACTATTTGGAAAACAATGGATGTGCTAAAAGAAGTGGAAGAGTTTTGATCAAACATTTGTATGGGTTGAGAGTAGAATGCATGGCCTATGATATGGGTTGATTTGTTGGTGAGCCTGAGTGCACCACTAGGGCTGATGATGGAAGCACCTCCTAGGGTAAGGTTTTCTTGGGAAGGATCTGTTTGGTTGAATCCATGGAAGATGAATTGGTCAATGAACTGAGCTTGAGCAACAAGAGGGAAGTAGATGAACAAGAGAAGGAGAGAAATAGACTTGGTACTTGTGGCCATAGCCATTGTTTTGAACTTGAGGAGTGCAAGAACAAACAAGATATAGGTTCTGGCAAAGAGAGGTGTTGCAGTTGAGTGTCCTATTCCAAATATAAAGGAGTTGATATATAATGAAGATATGAAGTTGTAAAAGTCAAGATACGATCAATAGAAGTTTGGGCAAGGCAACCAATGACGGAGCTAGGGTCGCTCAGCAGCGACCCATGATGATCTCTTAAAACTCTATTATATACTAATAAAATTTAATAATGTCAACAAAAATATCTCGCCTGGTTCCTTTATTGAAATTGGCAATTTAAAATATATTTCTATTGTCTTTATCAAAAATTCAAAAACCATTGACTAAGAGTGTGAACTATATATAAATGGACATTTTCATAGAATGACAAAGTGATGCAAAATGCATATCCAAATCATTAATTAGATGGAGAAATGAAAGATGACATGATACAATAGCCCAGTTGCCGTGGGAAGACGGTTATGAAAGTTTCATAATAATAGACTTGTAATTTTGAGAAATCATTTAAGCCACCAAAAAATTAAGGGCCAGACAAAGTTGAAGATAGATTTTTTCAATGGAACAAATGAATTTGACTTGTTTGCGTAGCACCATTGCAGTCCATTAATACACGGTTTCAACTACCATATTATTTGATAGATATAAATAATATATTACAATGTATATTTGTTACGCTCGATAAAAAGTTACAAAATACGAATACGTAACATTTTTGTTTGACCCACGACGCGAATTGTGAGCTCTAGCCAGTAACATTGGATTCATGTCCATACAGAAACTCTAAGCAGTTCAGTTCCTTTCCACTCTAACACCATCTCATTCTTGGTCTCTCCTTCAACTCTCACTCTGTGCAAGCTATGCCCTTCTCTCACCATTTCCTTAGCTTCCATGAAGCTCCAATTGCTCAATCTCCAACCCTCCAACCCAACTCCCAATTCACCATCACACCCTTCTCTCATCTCCTCCCATTTCTCCATATAAGCTGAACAGGACACACATGGTGCCACAAACAGACACTCCATTGCTGTTCTTGCCTCTTTCAGGTGACCTGGAAAGCTCCATTCCATTGATTCCAACAAAGCTTGGTAGTGTTCCATGAAACCATCAAAGAAGACACCAAAAGCAGAGCATTTTCTCAATCTCCCCCAACCATCCCCATCTCCAAAAGTTATGATTTTTCCAGAAATGGCTACAGATTCTTTAGCTATCCTTAGAAACTCCATTGCGATCCGTCTGCTTCTCCTTCTCTTCATGTGTGGCAGGCCCTGCATGCAGTTGAACACCAACCACTCTCTGTTCTTCACTTTCTTCAACTCACCTTCCAATTCTTGAATTTCCAGTTCTTTCACAATCAGCTTCAGACCAGAGCGACTCGCGTGATAGTAAAGCCGCTTCTTTGTCTTCACAATATCATCTTCTTGATCTTCTTGATCTTCCACTTTCCATTTGATTAATGTCAGTTTCAAGATCCTCTGTTTTTGCAGCCCGAGAGCTTCTATTAGGGAAGAAAATTGAATCCCATCTCCTACATCGAAGTCAATAACGTGTATGATTTTGGCTTCTCGAGGCATGGCGTCGAGGATTGCTGAATTTGCTGTGAAATGAGCAACAATTCCATATGGGAAAATCCTGTAAAATGCCTCGGAAGCTGCGTCCAAGTTCTTGCTGGACTCTCGTTTCAGATACTCTGCTTCTTGATTCACATCAAATGAGTAGTACGAGAGGCGCTCCACGGCGTGCTCTCCACCGGGACTAGCTATTTCGCTCAAGCGCCTCGCGATCGCTCGAGCGAGTTCTTGATTTTCTTGCTCCTTGGCTTCGCCAAAAGCTTTTGTTAAATAGCCGATGCTGATCAGTTTGTTGTCAACATTCATGTCGTGCGCGTCAGGAAAGATTAGAAGCGGTAATGGTTGTTGCTGCTGCAAGCAATTAGACTCCAATTCTTGAGGCAGATTTTGTTGTTGATTACGCTCCCACCATTGGAACATTTCTTGGATTGCAATATGCTCTGATTCTTGCAAAGAATCAAATGTCGGGTTTGCGAGTTTCGTGCGATCATAGTGATCGAAAGGAAGTGGAAGGAGTTCTGCAGAGTTTTCTGGAAATGTGGACGAAGGATTCAATATGTTTGAAAGTTCATTGAAGTCCTTATCTGTAACCATAGATGAAAGCAACTCAAAGCTGTCCATTTCAGAATTTATGGGCGCGCCATTATCAGATGAGAGTGTGTTACAAAATTGGTGTGGTTGCATAGTTGAATATGCCTAAATGGAATTAATGGAGCTCAAATAATTTGTTTGCAAGAGCAAGTCTTCGTGAGAACTATTAAGTCCATCTTTAGGTATAAATAGTTGAATGTGGGAACGATAGTTGTTACTTAGTCCAATTTGTAATACACCTTTATTCCTAGTAATTTCTAAGGGATGTATCATGTATTAAGTTGCCCACGTACGTTACATCCCAAAAGGAAAACGAGTTTCTACTTTACTTTTTATCTAGCACTTGCACATTTTTTTGTCGTAATTTAAACACCATTGATTCTAAATGCTTACGCCGACTCATGTTTGCGTTTAGTGCTCACTTTAGGGTGTGTGCTAGCAATTTTACAGAGTTTTGGGTTTTGAAATTTGGGCCTCGTGTTTATGTTGAGTTGTCTTCTTGTTGACGAGATTGAGCCAAACTTTATGTTCTTCTGGTTTGTAGTATTTCTGGCTCTAATAAACCTAGTTAGTCGTTGGAGTACTTTGTTTGGCTATGCTGGGTCGCGGTCTCTTTTGGTTGTTCTGTTATACATTCTTGCATGATGGGGCATCAACCTCCTTTTTTTTTTTTTTTACTTATCCGCTATATTTTCTTTACAGTTGACGTTCATGTTAAAAACCTCTCCATGCTGTAGGTGTTCCTTAATAAAATTGTTACACTCGTTTGAATCTTCTACAATTTTTAATACTATTCCTTTAGAACTCATAAATTAGGTTAAGAACTAATAAAATTTCAAAAGTATATATTTCAAGTTTGATTAGTTAAAAAACATCAAGAATCCTATTGAATACAAATGGGTTGCGTCTCAATTAATAACACCAACAGAAATTGTGGGAAGAACTCTCGAGTTCAATCCTCACTAAACACATCTATAAGGAGGGGTAAGTAGTCTTAATTGTGACTAAGCCTTGAACCGGATTAAACTTGTGGTTTACACACAAAAAAGAAAAAAAGAAATTCATGTTGACTAGGGTTAGGTTAGAAGAAGTTATCAAACAATATTAATTCATATAAAATAGAATCATTAGACTTTGAAATATCTAGGCATTGGATGAGAGACATGCATGGAGAGACTTGAAGAAGAAATAAAGCAGATTGAAGGAATGTTCTCAATGTATTCATAACCCTTTGTATTTTTACGGGGAGTTTAAGATATTAGGGTAACCATATTTTTCATGCAACTTCATGATCATAAAACTCTTCATTGTTTTTGTATTATAGTGTGATTGTTGATTAGTATTTAATTAGCAAATCAATCATTTTCATATATACAAGGTTTGAACAAATTCTTAGTCATTGATTTGTAATGTAGGAGTGTTTCAAATTATTAGCTAATCATTTTCATCTTTAATCCGCAACAAACTCTATAGGGTGAAATTGTTTCTTGCATTTGGAATTTATGTCTTGGCATGCATTTTGTTAAGTCCTTAAATCCAATTCATTTCCAAGAAAATCTGCCCATATAGAGAATTAGAGATTTAGTTGACCCAAAAACAAATATTAAGGACAAAGAGATAGCATGGAGAAACTCAATTAAATTAAATAATTTAAACTTGATCGTATTAACCATGCATGGCCACTTAATTAATTATAGGCCTAGTTGTATATTAGAGGAAAGATAGTTGTTATATTTTCTAATATATCTCCTTAACAACTCAATGAGATTAGTGAACAAAGCTACAATTTGAGTTTATTAAAAAAAAAAGCTACACCGTCGCCCTCTGGGTCAAACGGCAATCTAGCTTGGGTCTAATTCGAAGACTCGAATTCGAGACACTCACGATCGTGGTATAAGCTGGCCCATTCCAAATCCTAACTTGATGTGTCATAATTATTTAACAGAGAATAATATATCTAAGTCTAATATTTTTTTAGCTTAGCCTAAGCCAAGACAATGAGATATTGTCACCTTATTAAAATCACATGTACCTAATTTGTGGGAGCGAAACGACCTGTCCGGACCCAAATTATTTTAATGAAATGTCAACTCCTTATTAATTACTTAATTTAAACAAAAACTAATTGACTTAGGTTCGTCAATCTCTTATTTAACAAAATATAATTATCATACATTCTTGAAATATTTGCCTTTAATGTGATTTCAAGTAGTTGATCACTATTCCGAGATATGGACTGTAGCTATATATTTAGATCAATAATTAATAATTTGCATGTAAAGTCCATGCAGATTTAATACTTTACGAGGAAGTCATCATGAGATAAGATTAGTAAGTGTCAACTTAATCCACATAAGATTTTGATTCCCAACCTTAAATTTCTCTAGATATTTATCCGTTGATTTTAGAAAAAAACACAATAAATAAATCAAACAATCAAGACAAAAGGAAAATTTGTGAAGTCGAAACAATAACGGAACTCAATAAAATATATATATACTAGTTTTGTATACCGGCTATGCTCGGGTCTACATCACATTTAAGTATTAATTTTTTGGACAATTTGAATTTATTATAATCTATTTTCTTAACTAAGTTTTGTCGGGTC